>JAQZBX010032888.1:0-25639 GCA_029593785.1 Cabassous unicinctus | reverse complement strand
CCTCAATTGTCCCTGGAACTGTCCTCGACCCTAATATTGTTTAGGGAACAGTTGCTACTAGATAGTTCTATCAGCTACTTTTGGACACAGGCCCAAGGATAATGTGGCAACTGTGGCTGCCTCATTTGCACCAGCAGCCAGCTACCTGCAGCTGGCTGGGGCTGAGGTCATCACCTGAACTGACTATCCTCACACCTAGCTTGATAAAATATTTTGTGAGTTCTTGGATTTCCTGATTTGTACCAGGTCCTGGGTAAGAAAAGGACATCCATAAACCATCTCAAAGGGGCTAAGCTGAAGTGGGTCTTTTGGAGCTAAATGAGGATAAAATTGAGGCTTCAATAAGGCCATGAGTAGACTGGTGACCCAAGGCAATGCAGTTTCTTGGCAGAGTTTAGCTAGAATTTGCTTTAGGGTTTGGTTGACTCTTTCTGCTTTCCCAGAGGATTGAGGTCTCCAGGAGCTATGGAGATGATATTTAATTCCTAGGGCAGCCAATAGACCTTGGGTTATTTTGCTAGTAAAGTCTGGCCCATTACCACTTTGGAGGACTTAGGCAGTCCAAACCTGGGAATTATTTCCTTTATAAGAGCTTTAGCTACCTTATTTGCTGTTTCTCTTCTAGTGGGAAATGCTTCCACCCAACCAGTAAAAGTATCTACCAGTACTAAGAGGTACTTATAGCCCTGGCAAGATGGCATGTGGGTGAAATCTATCTGCTAGTCCTCCCCAGGGTATGATCCCCACATCTGTACATGGGGTTTAAGGAGGAAGGATGGTTAAGCCTCTCATTTTTTGAGTTATTAATTGCACACAGGGTGCAGTTCCTGGTAACTTTGACTGTTTTCACCAGGCCCTGTCCTTCAAAAACCCATTTAGCTAAGCTGGTTAGGGCATCCCTCCCCAGAAGAATGGCTTGGTGAAGTATGAAGGGGCTACCCCTGCACTACTCCTGGCAGGTAGAATTGAGTGTCCTTAACAAGCCACCCATCAGCTTCTAGGATGAACCCCAGGCTAGCTGCCCTGGTTTGTTCATCTGGGGTATACTTTGGAACATCAAGTACTGGTACAGGGGCTGGAACAAAGGGTAGGAGGGAACCCTGGGTTTGTGCTGAAACTTTAGTAGCTGCATAAGCTCGAGCATTTCCCTTTGCTTTAGCAGTGTCTGTTTTCTGATGCCCTGGACAATGCATAACTGCTAATTCTTGGAGTAACAGTACAGCTTCCAGTTAGATGAGGATTTCTTGCCTGTGCTTAATAGGTGACTTCCTGTTAGTGAGCAGGCCTCGTTTTTGCCACACAACAGAGTGGGCATGGAGAACAAGGAAAGCATACTTAAACTCTGTATAAATACTAGCTTTTTCCCAGCTTCTAGCTTTAAACTTCAGATGAGAACAATCAGCTCTGCCTTCTGGGTTGAAGTTCCAGGGGGAAAAGCTTGGGTCTCTATGGCTCCAAAGTGAGAAATGACTGTATAGCCTGCCCTTTTAATTCCTTCCTTAATAGAACTACTTCCACCTGTGAACCACTCAATGTCTGGGTTGGCAAGAGGTTTAACTTTTAAGTCTGGCTTGCTTGAGTAGTTTTGATTAAGAGTCTCAAGGCAGGAGTGGAGAAGGGGACCCTCAGGATCTAACCTTGGGCCGTCTATCAATAGTAGGATGCTGGATTGAGAGTTTGACACACCCTTAGCTGCACCTTGGGGTCTCTAGTAATTGAGCTTGGTATTTAATTAACCAGCTACCTGTAAGCCACTGATGGCCACTGGTCTCAAGCAAGTCCTTAACCTGGTGTGGGGTGAAGACTGTGAGAGGTTGCCCCCAAGTTAATTTGGTGGCTTTTTCACAGTGCCATTCCTGCACTGTGCTGTCCAATGGTTTGGAGAAATAAGCTACTGGTTGAGAAACTTCACCCAGTTTCTGGACTAACCCTCCCAGAGCCACCCCCTTCTTCTCAGTTACATATAGAAAGAAAGGCTTGCTTAGGTTAGGAATTCCTAAGGCTGTAGGGCTAATTCTTTTTAATGAATTTAAAAAAACATTTTTTAAATATACTTAGATTACATAAATGTTATGCAAAAAATATAGGGATTCCCACATTCTGCAACTCCCACACCTCCCACAACCTCCCACATAAACATCTTTCATTAGTGTGGTACATCACCTACAATGGATATACATATTCTGGGGCTTTGCCATTAAGCATGGACCATAGTTCACTTTGTAGACCACACTCTCTCCCTCACAGTTCTGCATGTTATATGATGATATAAGATGGATATAAAATGGCCTATATCTGTCATGGTAATGTCACTCAGGACAATTCCCAAGTCCTGAAAAAGCCCCTGTATTACAACTGCTTTTCCCTCTCCCTGGCCCTAGAACACCTAGTTACCACTGGCTTCACATTATTATTGTAATTTCTTCCATTGCTTGAATCACAATATGTCTATAATAGAATAACAGTAAGTCCACTCTAGTCCATACCTCTTCCCCCATCCTTAGGAGTCTGGGATGGTGATGGCCACTCCACCTCAAATTAAGAGAGGGCTTACACCACATGGATAAGATGGATGGGATTATCTTGCCTGCAGCTGTGGACTATCTCCATTCACTGAGATGGCCATTGTACAACATCATTTACCCGCCAGGTGTCCTGGGTGAGTCCATTGAGCTGTAGAGTAGGAGTTGCAGCTTCACTGAGATTCTGGGCCCAGCTGGCACATGGACAGCCCAAAGGCTCCAGTTTCTGGATGTATACCTACAAACTCCAGCATCAAGTATAGGTTTGAATAGAAGGGATAGATGAACCATGTGCAGGGGAAGACATATTTGAGTCCAACTCTGTCACTCTAAGGAGCACAAAGTAGGGCCCACTGGCAAGGCACCAAACTCTGGAGCTATCTTCCCTGACATAGGACCTGGGTGTCTACAGAGCCCTCAGGAACCCCTCTATTTGGGGTGATATCCACTTTGGGAAGTCTATGACGTCCTACTGAGATATGCATAAGTGTTACTTCTGGGATGACCTCCTCATTCACTTTGAAGTCTCTTAGCCATATGAACTCAATTGTCTTTACCTTTTTCGCCTTTTATTTGAGGTCTTTTTCCAGTCATATTGCCAGTTGACACTTGGTAGTAATCCCTTGGTGCCAAGGAGGCTCATCCCTGGAAGTCATGTCCCATGCTGGGAGGAATGTAATGCATTCATATGCTGAGTTTGGCTTAGAGAAAGGCCACATTTGAGCAACAAGAAGGCTCTCAGGAGGCAACCCTTAGGCACCCCATAACAATAAGCTAAGTTTCAATTTCAAAAGCAAAGACTCGTAAAGATAGTCATCAATAAAAAGGGTCCATCAGTGTATCATCCTCCTTTGAAAGATACTGCCCCTGCACTTGGGGAACTGTTGCTGCTCCCTTGGAGAATGTGGCAGAGCTCTCCATGATGGGAATTCAGCCTTCTCTCATTTATTGAGTGATTCTCCACCCATTGGGACAATGCCTCATGAACATTTGAACAATTTTATATACCTTGTATATATGAACTTCCTCCCATCAACTCCCCATCCCTGACACCCCCCACCAATGACCCTCTCCCACCCCAGTTGTAACCCTTCTGTGACCCAAAGATTCTTTAAAGATGAAGCCAATGCAATAGCCAAATATGTTTAATAGGAAAATGAAACAATAATGAAAAGTTTAAATGTAAGAGATAAAATACGTGAAAACTTAAAAAAAAACTAAAAATAAAATAAAGTTAAAAGACTGGGATATTTAAAAAATGAAAAAAATGAAAAAATTTTTTCACATTTTGTCTTTTATCACTGTAATATCTGGTGTCCAGTTTGTACCGTGGCACTGATGCCCTCTCATTTGCCAGTGTCTCACTATTTTTCATTTTGTTTTCAAACAAGTTTTAGGTCACAGCAAAGTCACACACAGAATACAGGAGACTGTTATATACACAACCTCCTCCCACCTTCCTCACTGCATATTAAAACCTTTTTATATGTGGTTGGTAGCATTGTGATAAGTGATATACAAATAGTGAAACATAGCTACTAACATTGTCATTGGGTTACACTATGGTTTGCTTTTTAGACCATACATTTTTATAAATTTTGATGATATTTACCATATCCTGAGTCCATAACTTTAAGGTAATGAAGAACATTTTCACTGACCACTAAATACCCCCTGTATGATCTATTCTGTTCCTCCCTCCACATCCCCCCAGGACCCACAATGACCCCCTGGCTTGACTCATTGAATGACAAGATTCATAGTTACATGCAATAAGAGGTCTTGACACACTGGTTTGTCCACTCCTAGTATTAACCACCCTTGTTCTTGAGAGACCCCACCTATCTATTTCTGAATGAATTGGTCCTCCCAAAGGTGGGAGTCCAACTCCTTCCCTCTCATTATGTGGGTCTCCACCCATGGATACAATACATTATGACAGGATGATCACTCACACACTCCCTAGAAGCCTACTCCAGATGTGCCCTGTCTCAAATGCTCCCCCAACCAACACCCTAAGTCAGTGACCCTTCCTTGTCATATTGCCATAAGAACATTCCCACCTCTGTACTTTCAACCTCATACCCACAAATCCCAAGTGTTCACCTGGTCTGTCTCCCATCTCTTCCCCTAGTATCCTGAGTTCTCTAACCCACCCTTCCCAATATACCCACCTGTCAACCCTGGACCACCAAACCCAATAATATCACCACCCACCTGTCCTAACCCTTCAATATGCAACTACACTCTATCATTTTACCATAGATTACGTTGGGATAGGTGATGGCTCACAACCTTCTCTTCTCTTTCTGTTTCTTGTAAACCTATCTTTCAGACAATAGCTCTCTGAGACTGCTCAAATTCCTTAATTCGTATTAGTGAGTTCACGTACTGTTCATCCTTCAATAGCTGGTTTGCTTCAGTCAACATTAGGTCTTCAAGATTCATCCATGTTATCCCGTGTGTTAGCATTTCATTCCTTCTTACAGCTGAGTAATATTCAATTGTATCTATGTACCACATTTTCTGTATCCATTCATCTGTTGATGGGCACCTGGGTTGATTCCATCTTTTGGCAAGAGTGAAAAATGCTGCTATGAACATTGGTGTGCATATATCTTTTCATGACTCCTTTCAATTCTTCTGGGTATATACCCAGCAGTGGAATCACTGGATCATATTGAAGATCTATAGTTAGTTTGAGGAACCACAATAGTGTCCTCCACAGTTACTGGGACATTTCACAATCCCGCCAGCAGTGGATGACGGTTCCCATTCTTCCACATCCTGTCCAACACTTATAGTCTGCTGTTTTTTTAATAGCCACCATTCTAATGGGTGTAAGATTATATCTCTTTGTAGTTTTAATTTCCATTTCCCTAATAGCTAGTGATGTCATGCATTTTTTCATGTGCACTATAACCATTTGTATTTCTTCCTTGGAGAAATGTCTATTCAGGTAACGTGTCCATTTTTTAAATGGGTTGTTTGCCTTTTATTTTTGAGGTGTAGGATTTATTTATATATTCAGGACATTAGACTCCCATCAGATATATGATTGCCAAATATTTTCTCCCATTTGGTAGGCTGCGTTTTTATTTTCTTGATAAAGTCCATTGAGGTGCAAAAGTTTTTAATTTTGAGGAGATCCCATTTATCTACTTTTTTCTTTTGTTGCTCATGCTTTGGGTGTGAAGTTCATGAAACCATTTCCTATTACAATGTCCTGTAGATGCTTCCCTACATTATCTTCCAAGATCTTTATGGTCTTGGCTCTCATATTAGATCTTTGATCGATCTTGCTTGTTTTTCACAAAAGATGTGAGATGGTGTTCCTCTCTCATTATTTTGTATGTGGATATCAAGTTCTCCAAGTCCCACTTGTTGAAGAGGCCATTCTATCCCAACAGAATGGGGTTGGTTGCCTTGTCAAATATCAGATGACTGTATATGCAAGGATCTTTATCAGAACTCTAGTTTGGTTACATTGGTCAGTATGTCGATCCTTGTGCTAATACCATGCAATTTTGACCACTGTAGCTTTACAGTATGTTTTAAAGTCAGGTTGTGTGATACCTCCAACTTCATTTTTCTTTTTCAATATGTATTTGGTGATTGGGGCCTCTTACCCTTCCAAATAAATTTTGTAGTTAGTTTTTCCAATTCATTAAAAAATACAGTGTTGATTTTTATTGGGATTGCATTAAATCTGTAGATTAGTTTGGGTAGGATAGACATCTTGATGATGTTTAGTCTTCCTACCCAGGAACAGGGAATATTCTTCCATTTATTTAAGTCTTCTTTGATTTCCTTTAAAAGTGTTTTGTAGTTTTTGTAAATAAGTCCTTTACATCTTTAGTTAAATTTATTCCTAGATATTTGATTCTTTTACTTACTATTGTAAATGGTATTTTTTTTTCTTGATTTCCTCCTCAGATTGCTCATTATTGGTGTACTGAAATGCTACTGATTTTTGAGTGGTGATCTTATAGCCTGCGACTTTAGTGAACTCCTTTACAAGTTCTAGAAACTTTATTGTAGATTTCTCAGGGCTTTCTATGTGTAGAATCATTTCATCTGCAAATAATGAAATTTTTACTTCTTATTTTCCAATTTGGGTGCCTTTTATACTTTGTTCTTGCCTCACTGCTCAAGCAGGTTCTTCTAAGATGATGTTAAATAAGAATGGTGATAGTGGACATCCTTGTCTTGTTCCCGATCTCATAGGGATGGCTTTTTGGATTTCATCATTGAAGATGATGTTAGCTTTGGGTTTTTCATATATACCCTTTATCATGTACAGAAAGTTTCCTTCTATTCCTATCTTTTCAGGGCTTTTTTCAGGAAATGGTGCTGTATTTTGTAGAATGGTTTTTCTGCAATTATAGAGATGATCATGTGATTTTTTTTCTTTCAATCTGTATATGTGGTGTATTATATTGATTGATTTTCTTATGTTGAACCATCCTTGCATACCCGTGATGAAGCCCACTTAGTCATGGTGTATAATTCTTTTATATGTTGCTGAATGTGATTAGCAAGTATTTTGTTGAGGATTTTAGCATCTAGGTTCATTAGAGAGATTGGTCTTTAATTTTCCTTTCTTGTGGTATCTTTCTTTGGCTTTGGTATTAGGGTAATGTTTATATCATAGAATGAGTTAGGCAATGTTCCTTCTATTCCTATTTTTTGGGAGAGATTAAGCAGGATTGGTGTTAGCTCTTTCTGGAATAATTGGTAGAATTCACCTGTGAAGCCATCTGATCCTGGACCTTCTTAGTTGTGAGGTGTTTGATGACTGAGTCTATCTGTTTACTTGTAATTGGACTGTTGAGTTCATCAATTTCTTCTTTTGTCAATGTAGGCTTCTTGTGAGTTCCTAGGAATTTGTCCATTTCCTTTAAATTATCATGCTTGTTGACATATAATTTTTCAAAGTATCCTCTTATGATAATCTTTATTTTTGTGGGGTAAGAAGTGATATCCCTTTCCTCATTCCTTATTTTGTGTATTTGCAGCTGCTCTCTTTTTCTTTGTTAGTCAGGCTAAGGGTTTGTCAATTTTATTGATCTTCTCAAAGAACCAGCTTTTGGTTTTGTTAATTTTTTCTAGTGCTTTCTTAATTTCTATTTCATTTAGTTCTGCTCTAATCTTTGTTATTTCCTTCTGTCTACTTCCTTCGAGGTTAATTTGTTGTTGTTTTTCCAATTCTTCCAGGTTTGTGGTTGATGTTCAATTTTAGCTCTTTCTTCTTTTTTAATATATGCGTTAATGCTATGAAGTTCCCTCTCAGGACAGCTTAGGCTGCATCCCATAGATTTTGATATGTTGTATTGTCATTTTCATTCGTTTCAAGGTACTTACTGATTTCCTTTGAAATTTCCTTCTTGACCCACTGTTTGTCTAAGAGTGTGTTTTTTAACTTCCATATCTTTGAGCCTAATTTGATTCTCTGACCCTTAGTGATTTCCAATTTCATTCCATTTTGGTCAGAGAAATTACTTTGCATAATCTCGATCTTTCTGAATTCATTGAGAGTTTTTCTGTGGCCTAGCATGTGGTCTATCTTGTTGTATGATCTATGAGCACTTGAGAAGAATGTATATCCTGTTATATTTGGGTGTAGAATTTTCTATATATCTATTAGGTCCAGCTCCTCTACTGTATTATTCAGAGTATTTTTTTCTTTATTGATTCTCTGCCTAGATGTTCTGTCTAATGTGATAATGGTATATTAAAATCCCCCACTATAATTGTGGAGGCATTTATTTCTCCAGTTAGTTTTTCCAGTGTTTGCCTTATGTATTTTGAGGCACCCTACTTAGGTGCATAAATGTTTATGATTGTTCTTTCTTCTTGAAAGATTACCCCTTTACTAATATATTGTGTTCATTTTTGTCTCTTACAATAGTTTTGAATTTAAAGTCTATTTTGTCTGATATTAGTATAGCTACTCCCACCCTTTTTTGGTTGTTGTTTGCTTGTAAAATTGTTTTCCAGTCATTCACTTTCAACCTGCTTGAATCCCTGTGTCTAAGGTGGGTAGACAACATATAGTTGGGTAATATTTCCTTATCCCTTCTGCCAATCTGTGTATCTTGACTGGTGAGTTTAATCCATTAACATTCAGTGTTATTATGCTGAAGGAACTTCTTATATCAGCCATATATTCTTTGGATTTATGTATGTTATATGTTGTTTTTATTTTCTTTTTGTCTTTTAGTTGTTCTTACACTCTACTCCAACTCTCTCTCTCCTTTTTTTCTCTTTCATCCTGTAGAACTTCCTTTAGCATTTCTTGAAGGGCTGGTTTCTAATTGGCATACTCTCTTAATTTGTGTTTATCTGTGAATATTTTGAATTCTGCATCATTCTCCTTCATTTCTCCATCAATGCCAGCTTTGCTGGATAGAGAATTTGTGCCTCAAATTTTTTTTCTTTTAGTAACTTGACCATGTTATATCACTGTCTTCTTGCCTACATGGTTTCAGATGAGAAAGCAGCACTTAATCTTATTGAGCTTCCCTTGTATGTGATGGTTCTCTTTTGTCTTGCTGCCTTGAGTATGTTCTCTTTGTCTTGAGCATTGGACATTTTGACAAGTATATGTCTTGGAGTAAACCTGTTTGGGTATTTATACTGTTTGGGATGCTCTGTGCTTCCTGGATATGTACGTCCATCGCCCTTATTAGGGTTGAGAAGTTTTCAGCCATTATTTCCTTCAACATTCCTTCTGTTCCCTTTCCCTTCTATTCTTCCTCTGGGATGCCTATACTTCATATGTTTGTGCATTTTGTGTTGTCAGTTAAACCCCTAAGTCCCAGCTGAATTTTTTCTATCTTTTATCTGTCTGTTCTACTATTTGTTTGATTTCAGATGTTCTGTCTTCTACATCACTAATTCTTTCTTCAGCCTGTTCAAATGTGCTTTTATGTGATTCCAGCACCTTTTTTATTTCTTAGATTGTGCCATTCATGACCATGATATACATTATCTTTTTAACTATGTTTACAATTTTTTCAGTATGTTCTCCCAGTGTATTCTTAATATCCTTAATCTCTACCTTCACTTCATTATGTTGGTCCATGATATTTGTTTGGACAGCTTTGATTAGTTTTTCAACGTTCTGCACTCTTCCTGGTTTTTATTTTTATTTTTGGACTCATCCATATCTTCCTGTTTCTCAGTATGGTTTGTCATTTTTGTTGCCCTCTTGTCATCATTTTATCTTGGTGGATTTATTCAGTGATTAGCTTCTCTCTGCTCTAGAGTTTTATTTATCTGGTGGTTTTGTGTGTGTGTTAAGTTTTCTCTTTGACACTTTGTTCTTCTTGTTCTATTTCCTTTCTGTTTTCTATGGTTCCTTGAAGGAAAAAGATTAAGGCAAGAGAAATCAAAGAGGTAAGAATGGAAAAAGGATAATAGTAATAATAATAATAAAAGCTAGAAGAGGGGCCATTTAAGATTTAGTAAATGAATATTTAACTTCTGTAAGCAGTGTAGAGTAACAGGAAAAAAAGTGGAGTACCTACAATGGAATCAGAAACAAAATAGATAAAAATATATTGAATGATTTAAAAGGCCAGAATGTTGAGGTGAGAGAGAAAGAGTAAAGAAAGACTGAAAGGAAAAAGTTAACAAAAAATAAATAAAACAGCATATACAAGAAAAAATTGAAAGCAGTAAACTTGAGGACTAATGAAAAAAGGTGGAATGTAAGAGCCACAACAGAAAGCAGAATATAGAAAGATGAAGGAAGGAAATGAGATAACATTGATAGTAAAAATCAATATACACAGAAAATGGGAAATCAAGTAAGAAGTAGCATAGCAAAGAAGAAACAAGCTAGCAGCACCTAATTTTAAAAAAAGGGGGGTGGTGAGGAAAGGGGAAAGAAAAGCAAGAAACAAACAAACAACAACAACCAAAAAAAAACATACAAGCAAGCAGTTAAACAGTGCTAAGGAAGAACAGTGTTGCTTCTTGGGCCCTCGTGAAGCTTCTTAGTCTGACTCTGTTTATCAATCAATTATTTTGCAGGCTTCTCTCTGCAGATTTTGAGGCAACTAAGTTAAAAAATTTTTAAAGTAATATTTGTTTTTGTTTTGTTTTTGTTTTTGTTTTTGTTTGAAAAATAAGGGACCCAAAAGAAGTTAGTACAAAAATAATATCTATGTTTTCCCTGTCCTATTTTATCATCTGGATGTTAGATACCCCTGTGAATCACTACTCTTAGAGGAGCTGGGAATCAAACTAGGAACCTCATATATTCATGGCAGAAATTCCTCCACCTAGCTAACTTACTAATTTGGTCAGTTAGCTCTTCAGAAAACTATTTAGTCACTTTCCCCTTGGAAGGTTTTACTCTCCTGTGGCAGCAGTATTCAGCAGGCTGTATGAGCAGATCCCACATCCCCTCTCCTTGTCTGGTTGAGCTCCCTTTTGAAATTCAGATGGGACTCTGATGCCTGAGTTCACCCCACTGAAATGGTTTACAACCCTATTCTAGACAACCTGCTCCTCCCAGGGGACCCTACCCAGCCTTTTGGAAACTTATTAAGCACTACCCACTGCCTGACTCCCTTAGGGGAGTTGAAATTCTGATAGTCTTTAGCATGGAACTATAAAATTGGCTGCCTGCCCTCTATCAAGCCAAGCCTCCTTATCCCAGGGTGGTTAGTTAAATCAGGCTTCTTCAGCAGACTTGCCTCTCCCCTCAGCCTGGTGCCACTTCAAGCCAGCTGGTGTGCTCCCCAAAGCTCTAAGGGGTCCAGGCAACCAAACCCACAGAAAGAAAACCCCTCTTCACCCTTTCCTAGAGCTCTCCCACTCTTGGAGAATGCTCCCTTTCACTGGGTTGCTAGTGGGAGTCGGGGCTCACCCTAGCCCTTTGCCCTGAGGGTGGGGCTTAGCCGTTCACATCTGTGATTTCCAGCTCAGGAAAAATTCATGGTTTTCTCTTGAGCAATCTATCTTCCTGTCCAGCTCCCTCCAGATTGATGTCCCAAAGGCTCTTGCTCCCTGGGCTCCCAGAACAGCTCACATGGGCAGGATCCTGTCCTCAATCAGCTGTCTTTTGTGAGAGAGATGGTGAGTGCCCACTTAAACTGTCACCATCTTGCCTTCCTGTAGGTCTAATTAAGGCCTATTTAGGGCATGGAAGGCAGCTTCCTAGCTTGTTCCCCATTCTAAGGGTTGGATATCAGTCCCTGCAATAGCACTGTACAGTGGCTGGGTTTTTTCCCCAAACCTAAGTATCCACAGTCTACAGTAACCAGCCATTCCTAGGAAGGTCCTCAGCTGCTTCTTTGTTTAAGGCAAGGGAATACTAGTGATAGCTTCAACTCTTTCTGGGGAGAGAGACCTTTCCCCCATGGAAAGAAGTAACCCTAAATAGACTTTCTGCTGAGACATTTATGCCTTGGGTGTTGACACTCTATAGCTCCTATTGGCTAGGAAATTAAGAACTAAAATGGTGTTGGCATCAGAAGCTTTCTTTGTTGGACTGCAAAGCAATGGTTCATTCACATATTGTAAAAGGGTGCTTTTTGGCAGGTGGAGATCAGCTAGGTCCTGAGCTAAGGCATTCCCAAAAATATGGGGTTCATCTTGGACCCCTTGAGGCAACACTGTCCATGTAAGCTGGCCTGGGGTCCTAGATTTGGACTCTTGCCATTCAAAGGCAAAAAGGAATTGGGAGTCTGGGTGGAGAGGAATGGTGCAGGAAAAGACATCATTTAAGTCTAGAACAGTAAACCCAGCTGCAGTTTCTGGGACTTGGTTGAGCAGAGTATAAGGGTTGGGTACAACTGGATGAATTGGTATTACAAAGCTATTGACTGCTCTTAAGTATTGAACTAGCCGGTAGGTACCATTCTGCTTTTTCACAGAAAGAATGGGCATGTTGCAAGGGGATTGGCAGGGAATTAATAGGACAGTCTCCAAGAACCTTTTAACTAAGGCCAAAGGCCTTTAACAGCCTCTTCCTTGAGGGGTACTGCTTTCTATGAGGGTAGGGCTGGTTAGTATTAGAAATGGAAACTGGGGGAGCCCAGATGGCCCTTCCAGGTATCCCAGTTTCCCAGAAAATATATTTTACATTCCTATTGATTTCCTGGGGAATAGCTGCTGAGGAGACACCTGGGCTTTTATCTAGAACCAGCTAAACACAGAATTCTGCATTCTTCCCTTCAGCACTGGGCTACAGGCACCTTAGAGGTTCTATTTATCTCTACGAGTTGGATGCATGGCCCCAGAGTATGAAGTAAATCCCACTCCAATAAGGGGGTGGGATATCCTGGGAGAATGAAAAATTGATGGCTTAAAATCAGGTCTCCTATTTAGCAAAGGAGAGGCTCAGTAAAGGACCTAGTTTTAGTTTTCCCATCAACTCCCACTATTGTACAGGTTCTAGGGGAGGGAAGTTTGGAGTGACAGGTCAGAACTGAATATATGGTTCCTGTATGTATTAAAAAGTTAATTTCTTTACCTGCCACATCGAAGGTCACCTGGGACTCTTCTAGTTTGATGTTCTATGGAGTCACCCAAGGAGCCACTCTCTGCCCCAGGCCCCATCAGTCTTCCATGGGGGCTGTTGCCATTTGAGCCCTGGGCCAATGCTCCACTTCCCCTTTCAGATTCACTGCAGTTCTGAGCCCAAAGGCCTCTTTTCCCACACCGGAAGCAGGGACCAGGGGGCTCCTTATGTGGTTTAGAGCAGTCATTCTTCCAGTGACTAAGCTCTCCACAGTTGAAGCAGGATCTCAGCAGTTTGGAGCCTGGTCTGGGATGACCCTGAGGTGACTGGCTGTCATTTATGGCAACTGCAAGTAGCTGAGCCTTCTGTGTGTTCCTCTTTGCCCTCAACTCCCCAAGGGCCTGGTCATAATTGTTAAAGATGGAAAAAGCTACTTTGAAAAGATAATTCTTTGGGGTTTCAGGTCCTAGAGCTACCTTGTAGAGTTTTCTTTTAATATCTGCATCTGCCTGGCCAATAAAATAGGATTTTAATACAATCTGTCCCTCCAGTGAGTCCAGATTAACTTGGGTAAACTTTCTCACAGCTTCTACTAGTCTTTCTTGAAAGTGGACAGGGTTTTCCTTTTCCCTCTGGGTTATTTCCTGCAGCTTATTATAATTAACAGACTTGATGATGCACTTTTTCATTCCCTGTAGTAGACATGCTTTCATATTATCCCTCTTCCTTATGTCTGCTTGTCCTCTTTAGTAGTTCCAGTTAGGATCAGCCTCTGGAACTGCCACAACCACTACAGCATATTGCTGGGGTTGCTGGGCAGCTATCTTATTGGCATGCCCTTGGGCTTCTTCCCAAATAAGGCATTTTTCTACAGGGGTTCAGCAGGAGACCAAAATAATATGCACGTCTCCCCAATGCAGTTCAAAATTTAGAGTTAACTTCTGGAATTCCTCGACAAACTTATTTGGGTCCTCTGAAAATCATCTGAACTGCTCTTTACATTGAACTAAATCTGTCATGGATAAGGGAACATGGACTTTAATTGTTCCTGCTTCTCCATTTGCTACTTCCCTTATTAGGTAGAGGTTGTTCTTGGATCCCCTACTAGGGTGGAAAGTTGTTCTACTCCTAGTGACTCCCGCTGGGCTAGCTATGGGCATGTGAGGTGTGGAAGCAGAGGTGGGAGGGGGAGAACCAAGAACGGGATCATCTAAGAAACCACCCTCCTTCTCACGGAGTGGTTTCACTTCCCGAGCATAGTATAAATTGCAAGATCCAGTTAACCTCGTATCCTGATATAGAGCCATAAAATGTTGAACATACAGAATCTCTGGCTGCTTTCCTTCCTTTTTACACAGGAGGTCTATCTGAAACATAGAGTCATAATTTGGAGTGCCATTTACAGGCCATTTTTGGCCACCTGCAAGGCTATACTGTGGCCATGCAGTGTTGCAGAAGATTAGTTTCTCCTTTTTCAACACTTCGGTGGGTAGTGTTGTCCAGTTCTCAAAAATATACCTCAGTGGGAAGTCTGTTGGTATGCTAGAGGTTGCACACATTATTCTAGGAAGAATAAAGAAGCACTTTTTATTCAACTGATCTGGCATCCCAAAGTCCAAGTCTGACTAAAATGTTCACCACTCCAAATAATTTGGAGTTGATGCTCTGGTTCCAGCATCCTGAAATCCAGAGCCTGGGGCTCACAGCCATCCCTGTGGCCAACCTAGGTCTTGGGAAATGCCTGAAACCCCAAAGTTCAGACCAAAGCACCCAAGCTAAATTGGTGGGAGATGAGCAGTTGCCCCAAACCGAAGCATCTGAGATAAGACTCAGAAGATGTTTGACTGCTCTCAGAATGGATGAGCCCAAGGAATTTCTTGAAGGCCATTCAGAATTACTGCTCTGCTTCTTGGCACCACTGCATTTCAGGGTCCAAGACTGACTGCACTGTTACCCAAACCGAAGTGTCTGAGATAAGTCTCAGAAGATGTTTGGCTGCTCTCAGAATAGATGGGCCCAAGGAATTTCCTGGGGGCCATTCAGAATTATGTCTCTGGTTCCTGCCACCCTGGGAATCAGAGACCCTGCTACTCAGCATTTCCAGGGCCATTGTGGACTTGGGAGACAGACTGAACAGATCTTGGGGTCGGTTTTTGACTGAAGCTACCAAACCCAACAGTGCTTCTTCTTCCTATTTTTAGAGGCCTTATAAAACATTCTAGTCTTCTGACTTTACTGTTTGGTAGTTTCCCAGGCGATTAAGTGATTAGAATTCAATTGTTCTACTTAAGGCCCTGAGGCAATAACTTCCATGCTAGCAAATGCATTTTCAGTTTTACACTTTTCAAGACATTCTAAAGCATTTTAACACAAACCTGTAATGAGAAATTTACTAGTAGGAAGGTAAAACATAGCTAAAGGTTAATGAGGAGAGGAGCCCTGGCCTGTAACCCCCTTGGGGAAGGGAAATCCCACAGCATCCATCTTGGCCCTGCTTGCTGCCTCCTTCCCACCCCATCCCAGACCACGTAGTCAGGTGTGGCCACGTAAGAAGGTGGGTCTGCAAATGCATGGACCCAAGCAGTGGGAAAGCACCCAACTCTGAGTCATTGCCCTGCAGCCACCATGGGGAGAGGGCAGTAGAAGGCAATGGCCTGAGGCAAGGCCACCTGGCTGCAAAAAGGCTTGAAAAAGCTTTGCAGTACCTGTCGCTGGGGGACCTCTGTCTTGGCAGGGCCCCACTTTGAGCCCCTGCCCTGTGCACCGGCCCTCCCAGCCAGGGTCAGGTCTCACAAACCAGAACACAGGGCATGGACGCAGAGAGTTCCTATGACCAAGCCTCTTCCCTCCTGGGATTATAGCCCATGGGGGCTTGTAGGTGAATGCGTTTTAAATGGATAAGCAAAAGCATTAAACAGGCTTTAGGCCTTGGTTTCACTCACAAATAATCTCCTGGGTGGCAATTGCCAAATATGCTACAGGATTTTGTCTAAGTTCTTGACTTATACTGCAGAAATGAATTGAAGCAGCACTTCGGGTTAGTTAGGCCAATAATTTATTTATGTAGGGAGGGGAGAGAAATGGGAGAAAATAAGAGATCATGGGTCCCGGTAGAGAGTAAGGGCCTAAAGAGTGATAAATAGAGTTGATTTATAAATTACAATTTCCCATTATAGATTATAACTGCCCAGATTTTACTTGCCTGTTGTTCTGTGCAGGGGGGACCTGGCAAGAGCAGGGTGCAGAAGCCAAGAGAGACGTGAAATGTTTTGCACATGCTTTTTTTTTTTCTCCGACTGTACATTACTTTATTTTTTTTAAAGATACGTAGATTACTTAAGTGTTACACAAAAATTACAGGGATTCCCATGTTCCCCACTGCCCACACCTCCCACACCCTCCCACATAAACATCTTTCTTTAGTGTGGCACATCACCTGCAATGGACATAAACATCCTGGGGCTTTGTCACTAAGCATAGACCATAGTTCACATTGTAGACCACACTCTCTCCCACACAGTTCTGCATGTTATATGCTGATGTATAATGGCCTATATCTGTCATTGTAATGTCACTCAGGATAATTTCCAAGTCCCGAAAAAGCCCCTGTATTACAACTGCTTTTCCCTCTCCCTGAGAGTGTCCAGGGGGCATTGGCTCCACATTAATGTTGTAATTTCTTCCATTGCTTGAATCACAATATGTCTACATCAGAATACCAGTAAGTCCACTATAGTCCATAGCTCTTCCCCAATCCTAAGGAGTCTGGGATGGTGATGTAGACTCCACCTCCAAGTGAGAGGGGGCTTATATCCCATGGATAAGATGGATGGGATTATCCTGTCTGGAGTTGCAGCCTTATTTGAGTCCAACATTGTCACTCTCAGGAGCACAGATTCCAAAGTAGAGCCCATTGATAAGTCATCAATCTCTGGAGCTACCCACCCTTATTTAGGACCTGGGTGTCTCCAGAGCCCTCCGGAGCCCCTCTGTGTGGGATGATATCCACTTTGGTGTTCTATGAGATCCTACTGAGGTGTGCATGAGCGCTACCTCTGGGATGACCTCCCAACACTCTTTGAAGTCTCTTAGCCACCTGAACTCATTTATATTTACCTTTTCCCCCTTTTATTCAAGGTCTTTTTCCAGTCATATTACCAGTCAGTACTTGGAATTAATCCCTTGTTGCCAGGGATGCTCATCCCCAGGAGTCATGTCCCATGCTGGGGGGAAGGTAATGCATTCATATGCTGAGTTTGGCTTAGAGAGAGGCCACATTAGAGCAATAAGGAGGCGCTCAGGTAACAACCCTTAGGCACCCCATAACAGTAGGCTAAGTTTCAATTAGAAAAGCAAAGACTCGTAAGGCTAGTCATCAATAACAAGAACCCATCAGTGGACACTCCTCCCTTGCCAGACACTGCTCCTGCACTCAGGGCACGGTTGCTGCTCCCTTGGAAAATGTGGCAGAGCTCTCCAGGCTGGGAATTCAGTACACCTTCATTTATTGAGTGATTGTCTACCCACTGTGACCATGCCCTACCCCTTGATCATTTGAACAATTTGTATATCTTTCATGTATATTCAGGTGAACTTCCTTCTATGAAATCCCCATCCCAGACACCCCCCACCAATGATCCTCTCCTGCCCCCTCTGTAACCCTTCCGTGATCCAAACCTTCCTCGAAGATGAAGCCCATATAATAGCCAAGTACAATTAATAGGAAAATGAAAAAACAAAATTAAGTTTAAATATAAGAGATAAAATACATGGAGACTTAAAAAAACACTAGAAATAAAAGAAAATTAAAGGATTGGGATATTCAAAATATGGGAAAAAACAAAAAAATTAAAAAAAGAAATTTTTTTAAACATTTTTCCTTTTATCACTGCATCATTGGGTGTCCAATCTGTACTGCCACCATTCTAATGGGTGTAAATTGGTATCACATTGTAGCTTTGATTTGCGTTTCCCTAATAGTTAACGATATCAAGTGTTTCCCTTTTCCCTAATAGTTAACGATATCAAGCTTTTTAGCCATTTGTATTTCTTCTGTTGAGAAGTGTCTCTTCAGGTCACTTGCCCATTTTTTAAATGGGTTTTTAGTCTTTTTATTTTCGAGGTGTAGGATTTTTTTATATATGCAGCATATTAAGCTCCTATCAGATATATGGTTGCCAAATATTTTCTCCCAATACGTAGGCTGCCTTTTTATTTTCTTGATAACATCCCTTGAGGTGCAGAAGTTTTTAATTTTCAGGAGATCCTATTTATCTATTTTTTCTTTTGCTGCTCATGCTTTGGGTGTGAAGTTCATGAAACCAATTCCTATTACAAGGTCCTGTAGATGCTTCCCTACGTTATCTTCCAAGGTCTTTATGATTTTGGCTTTTATATTTAGATCTTTGATCCATCTTGATTTGATTTTTGTATAAGGTGTGAGATGGTGTTCCTCTCTCATTCTTTTGGATATGGATATCCAGTTCTCCAAGCACCACTTGTTGTAAAGGGCTTTCACTCCCAATTGAGTGGGCTTGGTGGCCTTGTCAAATATCACATGACTGTATATGTGGGGATCTTTATCAGAACTCTCAATTCGGTTTCATTGGTCAGTGTGACTATCCTTGCGCCAATACAATGCAGTTTTGACAACCGTAACTTTGTAGTATGTTTTAAATTCAGGTAGTGTGATACTTCAAACATCATTTTTGTTTTTCAATATGTCTTTGGTGATTGGGGCCTCTTAACGTTTCCAAATATATTTTGTAGTTAGTTTTTCCAGTTCCTTAAAAAATACAGTGTTGATTTTAACTGGGATTGCATTAAATATGTAGATTATTTTGGGTAGGATAGACATCTTGATAATGTTTAGTCTTCCTATCCATGAACAAGGAATATTCTTCCATTTATTTAAGTCTTCTTTGATTTCCTTTAACAGTGTTGTGTAGATTTCTGTATATTAGTCCTCTGCATCTTCAGTTAAATTTATTCCTAGGTAATTGATTCTTTTAGTTACTATTGTAAATGGTATTTTTTTCTTGATTTTCTGCTCAGATTGCTCATTATTGGTGTACAGAAATGCTACTGATTTTTGAGCATTGATCTTATAGCCTGTGACATGACTGTAGTCCTTTATAAGTTCTCCAAGATTTGTTGTAGATTTCTCAGTGCTTTCTACATATAGGATCATGTCATCTGCAAATTATGAAATTTTTACTTCTTCATTTCCAATTTGAATGCCTTTTATATCTTTTTATTGCCTCAGTGCTCAAGCAAGTACTTCTAAGGCAATGTTAAATAGGAGTGGTGATAGTGGGCATCCTTGTCTTGTTCCCAATCTCAGAGGGAAGGCTTTCAGGATTTCACCATTGAAGATGATGTTAGCTTTGGGTTTTTCGTATATACCCTTTATCATGTTAGAAAGTTTCCTTCTATTCCTATCTTTTGCAGTGTTTTTATCAGAAAGGATGCTGTATTTTGTTGAATGCTTTTTCTGCAACTATAGAGATGATCATATGATTTTTTTTTTTCAATCTGTTTATGTGGTGTATTACATTGATTGATTTTCTTATATTGAACCATCCTTGCATACCCAAGATGAAACGCACTTGGTCCTGGAGTATAACTCTTTTGATATATTTTTGAATGCATTTAGCAAGTGTTTTGTTGAGGATTTTAGCATCTAGGTTCTTTAGAGAAATTCGTCTGTAATTTTCCTTTCCTGTGGTATCTTTGTTTGGCTTTGGAATTAGGGTAATGTTGCCATCATAGAATGAGTTTGGCAATATTCCTCCTACTTCTATTTTTTGGAAGAGCTAAAGCAGGATTGGTGTTAGCTGTTTCCAGAATGTTTGGTAGAATTCAGCTGTGAATCCATTTGGTCCTCAGCTTTTCTTAGTTGGGAGGTTTTGATAACTGAATCTATCTCTTTACTTGTAAGTGGACTGTTGAGTTCATCAATTTCTTCTTTTGTCCATGTATACTGTTTGTGAGTTCTAATAATTTGTCCATTTCCTCTAAATTATCATTCCTGTTGGCATATAATTTTTCAAAGTATCCTCTTATGATGCTCTTTTTTTCTGTGGGTTCAGTAGTGATATCCCCTTGCTCATTCCTTATTTTGTGTATTTGCATCAATTCTCTGTTTTTCTTTGTTAGTCTGGATAAGGGTTTGTCAATTTTATTGATCTTCTCAAAGAACCAGCTTTTGGTTTTGTTTAGTTTTTCTAGTGCTTTCTTATTCTCTATTTCATTTAGTTCTGCTCTAATCCTTGTTATTTCCTTCCTTCTACTTCCTTTAGCTTTAGTTTGTTGTTGTTTTTCCACTTCCTCCAGGTGTGATGTTACGTCTTCAATTTTAGCTTTTTCTTCTTTTTTAATATATGTACTCATGGCTATGAACTTCCCTCTCAGGACAACTTTGCCTACATCCCATGGGTTCTGATATATTGTGTTGTCATTTTCATTAGTTTCATGGTAGTTACTGATTTCTTTTGAGATTTCCTCCTTGACCCACTGTTTGTCTAAGAGTGTGTTGTTTAACTTCCATATTTTTGTGCCTAATCTGGTTCTCTGGCCCTTATTGTTTACCAGTTTTGTTCCATTGTGGTCAGAGAAATTACTTTGTATGATCTCAATCTTTCTGAATTCAATGAGATTTTTTCTGTGGCCTAGCATGTCATCTATTTTGCCGTATGATCCATGTGTAGTCGAGAAGAATGTATATCCCACTGTATTTGGGTGTAGAGTTCTGTATATGTCTTTTAAATCCAGATCCTCTAATGTATTAACAAAAATCTTTTTTTCTTTATTGATTCTCTGTTGAGATGTTCTGTCTAATGGTGGAAATGGTGTATTAAATTCCCCACTATAATTGTAGAGGCATCTATTTCTCCGCTTAGCTTTTCCAGTGTTTGCCTCATGTATTTTGAAGTGCACCGGTTAGGTGCACAAATGTTTATGATTGTTATTTATTCTTGAATGATTACACTTTTTACTAATATATAGTGTCTCTCTTTGTCTCTTACAATAGTTTTGCATTTAAAGTATATTTTTTCTGATATTAATATAAATACTCCTGCCCTTTTTTGGTTATTGTTTGCTTGTAAGATTGTTTTCCAGCCATTCACTATCACCCACTTTGTGTCTCTGGGTCTAAGTTAGGATTCTTACTCTCTCTTGTTTTTCTTTTTTCTTTCTTTCAATCTGTAGCTCTCCCTTTAGTATTTCTTGAAGGGCAGGTTTCTTCTTGGCATACTCTCTTAATTTCGGTTTATCTGTGAATATTTTGAACTTTCCATAATTTTTGAATGCCAGCTTTGCTGGATAGAGAATTCTTGGCTGGATTTTTTTTCCTTTTAGTGCCTTAACTATGTCATACCACTGCCTTCTTGCCTCCATTGTTTCAGATGATAAATCTTCACTTAATCTTATTGACCTTCCCTTGTATGTGATGGTTCTCTTTTGTCTTGCTGACTTGAGTATTTTCTCTTTATCTTGAGCATTGGACAATTTGACAAATATATGTCTTGGAGTAGACCTTTTCCAATTTATACTCTTTCGTGTGTGCTGCACTTCCTGAACATGTATATCCATCTCCCTCAATAGGGTTGGGGACTGTTCAGCCATTATTTCCTCCAACACTCCTTCTGTCCCCTTTCCCTTCTCTTCTCCCTCTGGGTTGCCTATAATACATATGTTTGTGCTTTTTGTGTTGTTGCTCAAATCCCTAAGTCCCTGCTGGATTTTTTCTATCTTTTTTTATCTATCCATTCTACTATCTGATTTTAGATGTACTGTCTTCCACATCGCTAATTCTTTCCTCTGCTTCTTCAAATCTGCTGTTATGTGCTTTCTGTGGGAACCCTCTGATCTTTACATCTAAGAAACAGTTTGGAGGCCTGTTTCTCTGCCCACACAGAGAATTCTCCACTATTTTTTCCCTCCATTAACATTCTTGCCTTGCTCTGTTAATCAGTTATCTTAGACCTTTGCCTCTACCTTATCCCCTACCAAATTACTTCTTGATTCTGTAATCCTGCTACCCCATTATCAGTCTGGAATTCTTGTGAAGTTATTTATGACCCCTCACCTGCACTATGCCTACCTGAGCCCCTGCACATACACCCTGACCTTTGGCTATGTGAATAAGAGAATAAAAACTGTGTTGGGGATCAGCTCGAGGAAGAGCTTCTTCAGCTGTTCTCCCCCTGACATCTCTCAACCTCCGTGTTGAGAGTAATTTCATTGCACCATTGCAGGCTTTGCTGGACAGATCCTTGCAAGGATGGATACCTGCATTTTCAGTGTCTTTTTGATTTCTTGGATTTTGCCATTTACCATCATCATATTCATTATCTTTTTATGTATGTTTACAATTTCTTCAGTATGTTTTTCCAGTGTTTTCTTGATATCCTTAATCCCTTCCTTCACTTTATTAACTTGGTCTATGATATTTGTTTGGACAGCTTTGATTATTTGATCAATGTTCTGCATCTCTTCCTGGTTTTTAGTTTGTTCATTGGACTGGGCCATATATTCCTGTTTCATGGTATGGTTTGTAATTTTTTGTTAATTTTTGCTCATCTTTTTATCTTGATGTGTTTATTCAGTTGATTTATTTCTCTCTCTTGTCTAAGATCTTATTTAGCTATCATTGTTGTGTTTGTGTTAAGTTTTCTCTTTGACAATTTGTTCTTCTTGTTCTATTTCCTTGCTGTTTTCTATGTTCCCTTGAGCAATTTATCTCTTTGTCCAGTTGTCTCCAGATCAATGCCAGAAGCCTCCTGCTGTGTGGGTTCCCAAAACACCTCACTTGGGCAGGATCTTGCCCCAACTCAGATGTTTTTTGTGAGAGAGATGATGAGTGCACACTTAAACTGATGCCATCATGCTGCTCCCCCATGACAGAAATATCTCGTGGCATGGCTGCCATGATCTTAGTAACTTGTTTGGGCAGTCATGGGGTGTGTGGACTGTAGGCACTGGAGTTGAGGTTCCTGTTACAGAGAGGCTGCACATTTGTCATTTTATATGACATATTGTAGCATGTCTGCATTCTGACTTTTCCTCTGAAGTTTTTTGTTGCTATTGCTCCTGGTGCTCTTGTTATTGATTGTTTCTTTGTTAATTCATTATTGTAGCAGTTTGAAGTTCTTTTATGAATCCCAAAATGAAACTAATCCATTCCTGTGTGTGTGAGACCCTTTTGACTGGACTATTGTCAGGGAGGCTTGACTCAATTTGATTCTCTGCCCTCTTTCTGAGAGTATAAAAATGGAGACACAGAGATAGAGAAACACAGGAAAAGGGAGCCACCATATGTAATCCTGTAATATGAGAGAAAGGACTCTAGTTTCAGCCACAGGTGAGTTGCAAAGACAGAAGCTCATGAGAGGCTCAAAGAGCTGGTGCCCAGAAAGAGATGGGCCATATGCCTGATTATTTGCAGCCAAACTCACAAAGAAAGTGGAGGAGCCAAGACTGTAGAAATAGGCCTGGAACAAGAGAAGTTCTATACCTGACTGCTTAAAGCTGAGTTCCAGGAGATGGGCTCCAAGAGATGGTGAACCTGGACAACAGGATAACAGTAGCTTTCTTTGGAGAGAAAATCCCTCTGAAGGTGCCTTGATTTGGATATTTCATGGTCTCAGGACTGTAAACTTTTACCCCAAATAAATGCCCTATAAAAATCCTACCCATTTCTAGTACTTAACATTGGCAGCACTTTGGTAAACTAAAAGAGAAATTGTTACCAAGAGAGTGGGGTGCCATTGCTTGCAATTGCCAGAGAGGTTGGAAAGGGTTTATGAATGGGTAAGGGGTATTTTTTGGAGGAATTGTGAAATGATTGATAGAAAATGCCTAGATTTCTTTGAAAAGACTATGGGTAAAAATATTTATGCTAAAAATGATAAGGCCTTAGTGGAAATGATGGAAATATTGTTTGAAACTGGAAGAAAAGCAAATCTTAATATTATTTTATTTTTTAAGGAGGTACTGGGGATTGAACCCAAGACCTTGCACATGGGAAGCAGGAACTCAACAATTGAGCTACATCTGCTTCCCAATGAAAGTGGCTTTTTTTCATTCATTTGTTTGCTTCTAAGAGGTACTAGGGATTGTACCCAAGACCTTGTATGTGGGAAGTAGGCACTCAACCACTTGAGCTACATCTTCTCACCCAAATCTTGTTTTAAAGTTGCAGAAACTTGGCAAAATTGACTCAATGTTAGCTGGAAGGCAGAAGTTGAAAATGATGAGCTTGGACATTTAGCAGAGGAGGTTTCCAGATTAAATGTGGAAAATGCATCCTGCTTCTAATGGCTTATAACAAAGTATGAGAAGAAAGAGATAAACTAAAAACTAAATTGCTAGGGTCAAAAAACCAGAAATTGATGGCTTAGGAAATTCTAAGCTTCAAGCAAACAAATCCCCAGATCATAGTTTGTAAATGAGAATGCAGTCATTGGGTAAGCCCATAGAAGGGGTGGGCCCCATGCGACCCTGAGGGAAAAAAGACATCATTCTATATGTGACTATCAGACTTTGAAATCAAATAGAGTATGCCTTGCAGGATTTTAAAATCTTTGGACCAGTGATATCTGTTTTCCTTCATTTTCTCCTTATGGTAATGCAAATGTTTATCCTCTGTCTGTTCTTCCTTTGTATATTGGAAGCAGATAAATTGCTTTATAAGTTTCATAAGGCTACAGCCAGAGGGGAACTTTGTTCCAAGACAAACTGCAAGTCTATAAATGATTTTGATGTCATTTTGTACTTAGCATCACTTTTCATGAAAAGATTCTCTGAAGAGCACCAAGTGCTAGCAAGAAGGGAAACTGCAAGAAGTAAAATAGCTTTTTGGAGTCCCATACCCTTTGAATCAGGTCTATGACCCATTAGTGGATCCCTGCCCTTTTTAGATAACTTAAGCTTAGCAATGTTAAAGATTTAGAATAAGTTGAATCAAAAATCAAAGAAGAGCCATGAAGCAAAACCACTAGGCAAGAGAGAGATTGACCATCAGAGTAAATTCACCGACATAATCAGATGCCTAAACATGAGTAAAAAATTACAAGTGATATGAAAAATCAGGAAGATATAGACCCACCAAAAAAACAAATCAAAACTCCTGATGATAAGCTAATTAAGGTTTTAAGACAACTAATCAATTAGGATCACACAAATCTAAATCAATTCAAGAAGTTGAAGGCAAATATGGCTAAACAGATAAAAGATATTCCAAACACATTGGTAAGCTAAAGAGCAAGTTGAAAGCTTGCAAAGTAAATTAACAGAGCTTATGGGAATGAACGACCCAATGGATGAGATTAAAAATACATAAGAGATGATTTGGCTGAGGTCCGAATTAGTGAACTAGAAGACAGAGCATCTGAACTTGAAATGACAGGAAAACAGAAAAAGAAAATGAAAATTATGAACAGGTTCTCAAGGAATAGAATAAAAGTTCAGAATGCACAATCAACATGTTATAAGTGTCCTAGAAAAAGAGACTGGAACAGGGGCAGAAAGAATATTTGAGGTAATAATAATTGAAAATCCCCAACCCTTATGGAGGACATAAATAACAATATCCAAGAAGGACAAAGAACCCCAGACAGAATAAATCTGAATAGAC
>JAQZBX010032887.1:0-25637 GCA_029593785.1 Cabassous unicinctus | reverse complement strand
AAAAAAAAGGAAGAAAAAGAATGCATTATATTCACACAAATAGTATACAAACATAAAAAGGAATGAAGTTCTGATACGTGTGACAACATGGCTGAACCACGAAGATATCTTGTTGAGTGAAATAAGCTAGACACAAAAGGACAAATATTGTACAATCTTACTGATATGAAGCAGTAAGAAAAAGCAAATGCACTGAGTCAGAATCTAGAATATCGCTAACTAGGGGATGTGGTTGGAGTACAGAATAGGGAGTTAACTCTTAAAATGTACCGAGTTTCTATCTGGAACAATGGAAAGTTTTGGTAATGTATAGTGGCTTAGGTAGCACAACATTCTGAGTGTAACTAAGAGCGATGAATTATATATTTTAATGTGGTTAAAAGGAAAATACTAGGTTGTATACATGTTACCAGACAACATTAAAAAAAATAAAATAAAAATCCAAGGACCGGCACAATACAATGAACCCGAAGTTAAACCATCAACTAGATAAATTACAAAAACGTGTTTTCATCAACTGTAACAAATGAACCATACTAACGCAAGTTTTTAATAATAAGGTGGTATATACGAACCCTGTATTTTATGCATGATTTTTCTATAAACTCACAACTTCTGTATTTAAAAAAAAAAGATTCTATCAAGAACGCAGATCGCCTCCGTGGGTTAGAATTGATAAGGAAAAAAAAAATAAAAAAATCTGCTTTCCTCCCCCTCTCCGCCCCCAAAGAAGAGAACCCATAACCACCACTGACAAGAAAATAAAACTGTTCTCAGGAAATATGACAGGACCCCGAAGCCCGGGCCATGGGGGAGAGTCGGGAAAGAGAGATCCCACACTTCCCTCTCCACCGCCGGGCTGCTCCCCTGCAGCCGCGCTCAAAGCCTCGGCTGCCTGCCTCAGACTTTCCGCGGTTCGCGCAGGTCTTCCAGCCGCCCCTGGGCTTTATGCTCAAGCGCTGCCTCAGTCCGCTTTCCATTTCCGGGTTTATTTTTCGGCCCTTTTTTTTCCCTTGCTTTACCTCAGGAAAGAGGAAGACAGAGACTAATCGAAAGAAATTACTCACCGAGTTCACGGCGTCTTGCAGCTGCGTTAGCCGGTCCGCCATTTTGCTGGCTCACGCAAAGGCATGCTGTAGCCCGCGATTGGGCAGCTCTTTTACGTCATGACCAATCACAGAGCTGCGTTCCCAGACGGGGCGGAGTCGGAGAGAAGGCTTGGCCTGGCGGGGACTTTCCTCGGACTAACTTTAATGAAATTGCTGGAACCTCTTTTGAGTAACACGGTGCCTGTCGCGGTTCCGATTGCTTGTGGGGGTGAATCTGTTCTCGAGGTTCTTAGGTGTTAAATGTTACTTTACGGATATTGTGGGATTCCGTGGTTATTATTTTTAGTGATTTCTCCCTCCTATGTATTAATTTTATACGTCGTCTGGAATACGCGTTTTACCTTGCTTTTATTTTCCAGGTGAGCCGTAAAACATATACGCGGCAAGCAACTCAAAGTACTTGAGAGTCACGATACCGACTTTAAACCCAACAAATCCAGAGTACAATTCAGCAGGCAGCCAGGGAGGGCTGGTTTGGGGTCCTTCCCCTGTGGCTTTAGGCCACTGGAGGGCTTAGCCAAGTGGAGACTTAGGTGCCAGCTGTTAGCTGAAATTCAGAGTGCGGGTGGACCCGGAGGCTAACGCCCCTGAAATGGGAAGTGTCCGAACTCTGAGTGCTATGCTGGGCTGTATTGACTGTGTTGGAAGAGCATGGAGAAGTGGGGCTCAGAGGACGTTTGGAGGAGAGGAGAGTGGAGGTTTCATGGCGTGTAATCAGAGGAGCAGAGGTTCCTAGAAAATAAGGGAGATGCATGAATGGAGTAGGTTCAATTATAAAAAGATAAGCGGCACAACTTAGACTTGGAGTAGAGACCTATTCAAGGTTTAAGAGCCAAGAGCGACAACATAAACTTGGTAGCCTGGCAAAGCTTGGGCTTAGTCTGGAAAGAAATGAGCCTGGGATTTGCAAATATTTGTGGACAAGCTCACTTAACCTCTTTCTCAGTGGTTCTGGGTTTGGAGGAGGGTGGGGGAAATAATGGGGAACTCTCTTGTATTTATCCCAACCCTTGCTGGAAGGCTCGGTTCAGAATTTTCCTGGCACCTCCCCCTCCATCCCTAAATCATCAAAATACTTGTTGGGGCCTAATTAAGAACCTCTCTGTTAGGTGCCTCCTCCCAAATGGGGTTAATGAAAGGTGACTCTAATTTGTTTCAACAATAATTTGGGAGGAATCTAAGACTTTTTTCTCTCATCCCATACAATATATGTACCTTATTGACTGCCTGCCATGTACCAGATGGTATGTTGGGCCCTGGGTTTTCAGAAATGAATAAACCAGGAACTCACCAGGATGAGGGTTTTGCAGTTATCCAAAAGTGAGATGACTTAGGCTTAAATTAGGGTTTTAACTGTAATAAATGAGGAAGGAAAGGCTAAAACAGATTTTTGAGGAGATTTTAACATGCTTTGGTGACTGGTTGGCTATAGGGAGATGAATGAGAGAGCCCACTTAATGAGAATACTGAGTTTTGCAGCCTGAGACATGAGACCTTGGGCTCCTGGAGGTGAGGTGCCACTTCAAGACAACTCATGTTAGAACACAGCTTCTCTTCTGTTACGATCTTGCTTACAGATATTCATTTGCTCTACAGAGACCTCAGGTTGAAATCCAATAATCTCTTCCTGGTTTTCAAGGTTCACTGTAATCCAACTCCAGCAAACAAATGCAGTCTCACCTCCCAATAATTTTCTGAGTGAAATAATCCTCTGCTTCAACGAAAGCCCCTGAATCCTTGGTTTCCCTGTGCTTTTTTTTGGCCATAAGCTCTGTTTTCATTTGCCAGCTGCTGAAACAAATACTGTACAATGGGTTGGCTTAAACAACAGGGACTTATTGGATCACGGTTTTGAGGCTAGGAAGAGTCCAAAATCGAGGCCCCCAACAAGGCCGTGCTTTTTTCTTGAAGACAGGCATTCTGGGGCTGGCTTGGTCCTTTCTCTTCTGCCTCAGGCAGTTTAAATGGCGGAGTCTTCTACTTTCTCTTCCGGGTTCCATTGTCCAGCTTCAGGTCGCACCCTGTGGCTTCTTTTCAGTGACCAATTTCCTTTGCTTATGAGGACTTCAGCCACGTTGGATTAGGGCCCACCACATTCAGTCTGGGCACAGTTTAACTAATAACATCTTCAAAGGTCCTATTTACAAGTGGGTTCATACCCACAGGACCAGGGGTTGGACCAGAACATGCCTTTTGTGGGGGACATGACTCAATCTCCAACAGGCTCCTTTAAGAATCAGAGTTGTTTCCGTTTCCTAGGGCTGCCTTGATGAAGTACCACAACCCAGTGTCTTAAACCAATAGAAATGTATTGTCTCATAGCTCGGGATTCTAGAAGTCTGAAATTAATGTGTTGGAAGCGCCATGTTCCCTCTAAATTATGTAGGGAAGAACCCTGAGCCTTCTCCTGGGTTCTGCCTGTGGCTGACTGGAGTCGTGGCGTGGCGCAGTCTGCCTCCATCTTTTCTCTCTCTCTCCTCTGCCCTCCTAAGGACACTGGTCATATTGGATGAAGGGCCACTCTACTTCATTCAGCATGGCCTCAACCCATAACCCTTTTCTCAGATGAGACACTCAAAACTTTGCATTTGGTTTTAAGGGGTTTATGGATCCCCTGAAGCGCTGGACTCCAGGGAATACCCACCTGCCAAATACAGTCTTTTGTGTCTAGCACAGAGTTTCTCAACAATAGCACTATTGACATTTTAGGCCAGATATTCCTTCACTTTGCTATACTAGTCTCCTTGCCATTCCTTGTACATTCCCTGCTGCTTCACACTTCTATGCCTTCTAAAACATGAATTATGAAGGACTGAATGGTATTTTTATCATATGGACATATTACAGGTTATCTAAGTTAATTCCTTATTGTTAGGCATTTAGGATGTTTTAAGTTTTTGCTATCATAAGTAATAACTAGTATATTAATTTTGTATGTATATCTATATACTTAAATCTAAAAGTGGAATTATTAAGACAAAGGATGACAAATTTAAGACTTTTGATGTACATTATAAAATTTTTCTACTAAAAGTTGTATCAAATTACACTTCCAGCTAGCTCTGAGAATGCCTACTTCTCAGCTCTTTCATCCATACTAGGTGTTCTTATTCTTTTTTTTTTTTTAATGTATTTATTCAGTTTCAATATGAACTTTTGCTCCAGTCTGCAATGGGGCAGATCTCAGGCTGGTGCAACCCTTGTGAGTCCATTGAAATCTCAGGAGAATAGTATACTTATCCTAAGGAGACAAAGAGTTGTTGATACTGTCACAGAGAGGGTTTCTGTAAAAATATGGAATGCTTCACAAATTTGCATATCATCCTTGTGCAGGGGCCATGCTAATCTTCTCTGTATTGTTCCAATTTTAGTATATGTGCTGCCCAAGTGGGCACTGTTAATACTTTTTAAATCTTTACATCGTGGTTTCTTAATTAAAATTTTAAACTATGATATTGAACTTTTCCATGTGTTTATTGGCCAGCCATATTTCTTTTTTTGTATGAAATTATTTATGTCATTTGCTAATTTTCATATTGTTTATGTTGTTTGTGTTTTTTTAATCATAAAATTTAAACCAAATCTTTTATGGTTTCTTCCTTTGCTTTTATGCCTAGATAGTTCCTCCCATTCTGAGATCAGGCTTTAAAAAACATATATTTTCTTCCAGCTTTATTATGGTTTTTAAAATTGCTTCGGGGATTTATTTTGTCTTAATATGTGAGATAGCGCTCTCTTCTCTCCTCCCCAATACAATGCAGCTAATCAGTTATCAGAACACAATTTATTGAATAATTCATCCACTGATTCAAATGCTACCCTTATCCTAATTGCCCCTATTATGTCCCTGAGATCTCATCTACTGAGGGTTATAGGAATGGATGCATGTGGAAGAGTGAATGAGCCCTAAGGAATCGCCAGTGCTGTCAAACCTGTGAATATCTGGGCCAGGCAGAGGGAGAATAGGAAAGGAGTTGTGCCTGTTAACATTATTATGATTGCTATATATTTTTAACTTAGTAATAAGTTGACTGAATCTGTAATTTCAATTTTAGTATTCATTAAAATATATAAATGAAAATTTAAAAAGCAGGAAATGGAAAGCCAGGCAGTCTTCACCAGAGCACTTTGGTTCTACAAACGTAATGCCGCAATCACCTCACGAGCCATCTGTTCCATGGACTGCCGTCCCTTAAACGGCACACAGGTATGGGATTTGAGAGAGGAAGTTCGGTTTGAGGTCGCGGGCTTCGAGGCTATTTCGCTCACAGAAGAGGAACCTTTGTTTTTCTAACCCGGTGCCCATCACCAGCGCAGCAGCCACTGCAGAAGCTTCGCGCGGCTTGTGCTCACTAGCATCAGCCGTAGCTGCCGTAGCTGCCAGAATGCTACCGGGGCAAACAATTATCAACTGTTGCGAAAAAACGCCTGCTGCACCGGTCGTGGAGACAGCGGGTTGAAGGGCCCGGAGATTCCTCTTTTTTTTGCAAAGGACCGTTAAACACGGGACAGAAGCCCGCAGACGTTAGGCCGCAACAGAAAGAGTTATTTTTTACTCCAACGGTGGCTTTCGAAAGGGCGAAACGCACCCCAGCAGGACTTGCCCGCGCTCAGCGCCGCCCGCCTGGAGGAGGCGGCGCCGGGCCGCGCAGCTCCGCCCTGCGGGGCCGCCGAGACTCGGGGCCGGGGCGGAGCCGGGGAGGCCGCGGGGGGCGGCCGGAAGAGGGAGTTGCGCGGACGGGGCTCGCCGCCCGCTCGCCCTGCGGCGCCCGCGGGCCTGGCAGGTGCGCAATGGCGCGGGGCGCGAGCCCCCCGGGGTAGCGCGGGCCAGGCTGCGGGGCCCCCGCGCGCCCCCCGGGCCTCGCCGACCGCCGCGGCCGCCATGGGGCGCCTGTGGCTGCTGGTGCTGGCCGTGCTGGCGTGGCGAGGCGCGGCGCGGGCCGCCGCCGTCGGGAACGGCAGCGCAGGTAAGTCGCGGCGCTCGGCGTCTGCTCCGGCCTTCCCAAGGGCGCCGCAAGGTCGGCGGCGCGGGGCTCCGCTGCGGCGAGGGCTGCGTCCCACCCGGCCGCCAGCTCCCCACCCGCGCCGACGGGCCCGCGTCCTCTCCCGCACAAGGAGACGCCTCCCTGGCAGCCCACTTTGATGAGGCTGGGAGGCTGGGACGAGGAGAAATGACTCTTTTCCAAACACACTGTTGTCGCCCTTCGGGGGCAGCCATGTTTGTGCTTTAAATTTAACCCCAAATAAGGGGTTTCTGACGCTCCTCCAGAGCGTAGATGCTTCTTAGACTGCCCGTGGCCCGCAGAGTGTGAGGGGCGGGTCAGCCCGGGATGAACTCGAGCCCGCGGGTCGTGTGCTCGGGGCCTGGGTCTCAGCAGCAGCTAGTGGTCTGTTATGCGAACTAGAAGAGGCTCTCATCGTGCCGGCCTGAGAAGCACGCGCTGTCCGGGAAGTTCTTCGTAAACACATTCTCTGTTGATTGGAGCCTAAGTTGCAGTTCCGAAACAGCATGTTTTCTGAATAACCTGATTGTGTTCCTCAGTTCTCATCTTTGCGAAGTTCTTGTTTAAACTGAATCCTAGAATCTTCTCATAGGACCACAACCAAAGCTGGAAAGGGCAGTTACGTTTTTGCAGGGAAAAACAGCGCGTTCTTTGCAGCAGGGAACTAACAGGGCATGCACCGCGTGCCAGGTGCTTTTCACGTGCAGCGGTATTTTACCCTCGCCTGGCAGAGGAGGAAGCTGAGGCAGAAGGTGCTGTTCCTTGTGCAGGTGAACAGCTCGCAGGGCCCCGGCAGCGTTGCGTTTGAACCCAGGTGTGTGTCCTGCAGGTTTCATGGTCCTTCCACTTCAAGGAAGCTGGCCTCCGATAAGAACATCTTGCATAGTGTGGCTTTTCACTTATTCCTTCCTGAGTTCTCATTCCCAGCTCACTTTAACAGGTGAGGCATTTGAGAGACTGAGTTTGTAGCTGATAAGGGCTCCTTCCCTGAATCAGTAGCGCTTTTTATTTCTAGTTCAGTGCTTTAGCACTTAATAATACCTAGACATTTGTACACAAAAGTTGAGAAATGTGTGTCATCATTTGAGAAATTAATGTTTTCTCAGGCACTGTTTCTGTGATTGCAGCACTGGTATTTCCTCAAAAGTGCTATTCTTTTTTCTTGGATTAGTATTGTTGCCTGCAGGAGAGAGACAGTATGTGGGGACCTAACTACTGAGTGATGATGGCTGGTATTCCCCACATCTGTGAAATAAAAATCAGTGTGGAAATTAAGAGTTAGTTCAAGACTTGCATCATCCTCCTGGAAAACGGCTGAATTGGTGTTAGAGGGTTGTGAAAACTCTAAAGACGGAAGAAACTGAGGCGGCTCCGCTCCTCCTTATGAGCTAACTTGCCTGGAGCAGTAGGTGTAGTAGGTGCTGCAGTTCCTAGAGTGCCTGAGGAGGATGTCTGAGGTGAATCACCCGTTTAATCAGCTTTCTGTTCTCTTGGAGTCCCAGTGCTCTGCTCCCCTTAACATTGCTCACTGTCATTTTAGGTTCGTATCCAGTGCGTGGCGTGGGTTACGTGGTGATTGGCGTGGGGTGTCATGCCGTTGGGTCCTTGATCCTTGTGCTTTTGCTAGCGCTTTAGGTGAGGTACCAGATGCGTGTGTAATTAATTGCAGATGATCTGTTTTTCTCAAAAGTATGTGAAAGAAGTTGCCTGTTCATTTTTTTGTTTCCTGTCAGCTTTAAGGGCTAATGAAAGTTCCTAAGAAGATAATTGGGAAGGACGGTTGAATGCCGGCCGTTTGTTTCAAATGCTGAACCGTTTGTCTCTGATATTCCATCTGAAGAGACTTAGGAAGCCTAAGCTTTGACAGGTCCTCCTAGAGTACAGTTGCTGCTTTAAGGCAAAACAGTGGAGGAATAAATGAGGCAAATTTTACTAAACTAGTAGAAAAGGAAGAGTTGGAGATTTGTAAGGTTGTAAGTTTAGGATCTGACTGGGAGAGAAAAAGGGAAGATTTGAATTGGGCAGCTGTTTTTAGAATGGAATTGTTGGAGAGAAAAGGTGAATCTGGATAGGAATGGAAAATGGGTATGAAAACTAGAAAAGAGCCCCGTGCCATGGGTCAGATGGCACACGAGGCGGAGCCACTGCTGCTTAGAGGAGTGCTGCAGGGCTTGGTCTTGATGTTAGCTAATCGCTCTGTAAGATCATGGGGTGTGCTTTTTGTCCTCCCGCCGTCTCATAAAGTGTTTCTAATGAATCTTTTTCCAGATGGCTTAGAGGCGGGGTTTAGCTCCTGTTAACTTCCTTTGACTGTATTTTGGGTGTGTGTCTTCCTTTGCCAAGTCTGTTTTTATGAGTAGAAATTAAATGCAGTTTCTGCCACATGGTATTGCAAAAGTTGTCTTGGCTTTCAGTGTTTGTCCTTGTCACTTCTGTGGAGGTCTTTTACTTATCTGGATGCTTCTGAGGTGCCTGGCGTTACTCTCTATACATGTAGTTCCTTTCATCCCCCTAGTTTATCTGTAGGGCCATACCGAGTGCCTGGCTTTTCTTTTTCTTTTTTAATGAGATAAGAAGCCTCTGAAGCTCTGGAAGGCTAATGGAAGCTGATAATGATATTTCCTTGTGTACCATTGGGCTGTTTTTAAAGTTCTTCCACATTTGTTTGGGCCTCACAGCAGCCAGGGGAAGCACACAGCACAGTCATCTGCACTTTACTGTAAGAGAACTGTAGCTCAGTGGAAAGAAATCGCTTGCCTGAGTTCACGTGCTTAGTTTAGCCATCATTCAACAAACAGTCATTGTGTGACAGCTTGGTGCCTGGTACATCAGACCAACGTCAGATAAGACAGACCCTCAGAAATTTTGACTTAACTGGTCTGGAGTAAACCCTAAGCAAAAATACTTTTTTAAAAAACCACCTCTGGAATTTTGTGATGTTCAGCCAGCCTGGATAAACACTGTATTACAATTTCTTTCTAATAAGACCACCTCATGGTCACTATAGAAAGTATGTAAAGAAAAGATAAATACACCTTAAAATGCAAAACTTACTTGAAATTATTTTAAAATATTTAAAGTATTACCATTTTAAGGGAAAAGCAAAACAAGCAACACAGGTGTTCAAGGAGTGCCCTAGTTTTGTCTAGGTTATGTCCCAGTTTTATAAGTTTCAGATACAGACTTGAGGTGTAGGACCTGTGTTTTGAGAGCCATTAAAGATGGAGGATTTTTCCCAGTTGTGCAATTTCTTTCTTAAAAGAATACCTCGCAATCAGTGTAGAAAATTTGAAAAACAAGGAAATGTGTAAAGAAAAGTATCACCTAAAATATACCCCCAGAGATACCTGCTTTTAATGTCCCCACTTATTTTGTCAAGTCACTGTTTTTTTTTAATAATGCATTTTTATGTTCCTGGTCCTGTATTTCCTTACTGTCTTTCTAAAGCATGGAAAGTTTTGATTCTCCAAGTATTTCTTAGAGAAATACTCTGGGTGATGGGTTAAGGGAAGGTTCACTTCTAAGTCATCCCTAGTTGATGGCTTCAGCCTCTTGCAGGGCTTTCAAAGGTTCTTTGTAGTGTTTGATTCAAGACCCATGTCACAGGAGATGGACATAAGAATGATCAAAACATTTTCTAATACATATTGAAGGACAAATGTAAGTGACAGTCGCAGAAGTCTTGGATAATCTTTAAGAACTTGTGCCCATTTTGGTCATGCTACCCAACAGCCAGAGTGACTAGTCCATAAGTGCTCAATAAATATTTATTGAATAGGGGAAAATGGGAAAAACAGGGAAAAACTGAAAGTGTGAATTAGAAAAGCCAGGATGGTAAAAGAATTAAGTAAAGGATGGAAATGCAACCAATTCCCAGGAAAACAGACTGCTACTATGTGATGGACTAGAATTTGTGCATATTTTAAGAATTGGAAGATGGAGGATAGATGGGACCAAAAATAAAGTGAAACATTTTTAGTGTTCTTTATTGAGATCCATTTAGTTTTACATATCATTTGGTTTCCTAATAAAATAATTTTATTGCTGGGGAGGCCTGGAAAATGTAGAAAATGTTCTTCCAGTTTCCCTTACTAATAAAATATTTTTCCCATATTCTCCAGACTTCCCTACCCATATTCTGTTAACACTCCCTAATATTATTCTTACCTGTATGCTGGCTGGAGTTTTGTTCCATATAAACTGTAAAGTACCTTTCTGGTTAAATAAATAGGAGGAAGTATGTAGTCTTCATTTGTCATTGTTGCAACTATTAAAATTTTGGGTTTTTAGAAATTAAAGCGTAACTTTTATTCCCCTATCATCCATTTTTTTCAAACAATAAATTAAGGTATGAAGGTAATATGATAACATCATAGAGTTTGGAGAAATTATAGAGACGAGCCATTATCTTAGTCCTAGTACCTAGTACTATTTGTGTGTTCTCTTTGGTTTTCTTCAACAGCTTAACCATTCTTTTTTTTTTTTTTAAAGATTTATTTTTTTTATTTTATTTATCCCCACCCCCTTGCTGCTTGTGTTGCTGTGTCCATTCGCTGCGTGTCTTCTCTGTGTCTGCTTATCTCCCCCTTGCTGTGAGGTCTTGCTGCATCAGCCCACGGCCCCGGGGCCTCCCATATGGTAAACGGGGGCTCTATCCACTTAGCCACACCCGCTTCCCAGCTTAACCATTCTTGATGGTCTTTTTTGCCCCCTAATGGTCCAGATGGAGTATTTGTGATTTTTTGTTTTTGTTTTGAAGTGTTGAAAATTGGCTTTGGGAAATGGTATATAAGAACGTGTTATTAAGTTACTTAGCGTCTGTAGTATTTTCTTTCTAAAACATGATAGTTCTCTTATGGGACTTGGGGGAATTAAGATCTTTTCCTCAAAACTCCTCTTCGCCTCATTCAATTTAAATCTTTCTATTTTAGGTTTGAGGTCCTGAGGGTGCTAATGTAGTACTTGGGAATTCTGCTTTTTATGCAGTGACATGCTGACTTGGGGTAGGGGTGGGGTGGGGAATCCAGGACCCCACAGACATAACGGCAGCCTAATTTTGTGGATTTGAGAATCGGGTTGGGAAGAGAAGGAGCTGGTGTGCAGCTGGGGAGAAGGGTGTTCGGCGAGCCCGGACTAGAATGAGCGGGTTAAATACAGCCAGGCTGAGGAGACGGCAGACAGGTGGGAGAGGCCTGCATGTGGTGTCGGAACTGCTCTTGTTCTAGTCTGTCTTCATGTGGGCTCTGAAATTGAACCCTTCAACAACAACAAAGCTTTTCTTTTCCATAACACCTGTGCTGCACGCAGTGTGAGTGAGGCACCTGGGTGGGAACGTGACAAGCACTTTTGCCGGTGCTTACTGCACCTTTGCAAGCTAGGTAATACCGTCCCCATTTGACAGGTGAGGAAATGGAGGCGTCAGGGACTTAGTAAACTGGGATGAGATGGAGGCTGCGGCTGGCTCTCCAGGCTGCCTTGGGAATATCCACGGATGGTCCTATCCTTTAACCCCAGCACATTCACGTTGTTGGTAGTCCTTCAGTTCCGACACTGTTCCGAGTAGAATTGTTACCACTGCTGTCAGAGGGGAATTTTTCTGGCCTCTGGGAGCCAGACACCTTGAGGGCCCTCACCAGTTTCTGTGTTGTTCATATCTTTTGAAATATTTTCCCTTTTTTAGTTCTCAGCACCACTACTTACCGACTGAGTGATGTATAGTGGGTTGCTTCAACTCCTTACACTTCACTGTCTCATCTGTAGAATAAAAGGGCAATAATAATAATATTTACCTGTAAGGTTTTTCTGAAGATTAAATTAGCGTGGATGTTTACGTATGTGATTTCTATAAATTAATATTGGAGGTATCAACATCATAACAAAAAATTTTTCCCATTGTAGGTCTTCTTGAATTTTCCTTGGGGAAATTTAAATACTTCAAGCTCAACAGGCCCTTTCCAGAGGGAGCCGTTTTGCATCATATTTCAAACAATGTGACTTTTCTTATTTTCCAAATACACTCACAGTATCAGAATACAACAGTTTCTCTTTCTAAGGTATGTACAAAGGATTATCTTAGTAAAAATCATTTTCATATTTTTGGGTCTTGTATTTAGTATGAGCTCTAGAATAAAACAATGATCACAGTTGGGTCCTGGCAGATGAGTGATTGAGACTGGCCAAGAGGGGAGCGTCAGGGGCCTTCCTCGAACGTGGCAGCCCCTGACTTCAAGAAGGGGTGAGGGGTGCGGAGCTTGGGGGGAGGGTGCCTTGTGCCAAGTGCCTCCCCACTGCACTTACGCTTTCTCTGTGATTTTCACCTGTTATTTTTCTTACTCTAAAATGTATCTGAGAATACATTTTAATGGATTTCTGTTGTTAGCAATTTAGTGTTGAAGTTGACTGAGCTCGCTGAAGATCAGCTTAATTCTTTTGGTGTCTCTTATGAAAAGACAGTTCATACAACCTAGTATTATGCCTGGCACGTGAATGATTTCCTCCTTCATAACATGACAGCAAAGATAGCATTTGAGTGAAAGGAGAGAAGGTGGGAAGAAAGGCCCTTGTATTTATTGGCTGCCTACTGTGTGCTAGGCCAGCGGTTCCTAAGCTTCTGGGGCCAGAGACTTTGAGACTCTGCTGAACGCTTAAGGACTCTCTGCCTGGAGGATTGTAAGGGTATATATGTATAATTACATGGCCACCCCTGAAACTCAGTGGGACCCTCAGGCCAAGGTTAGGAACCATTGTGTTTGGTTTTCCTTATGATTAATTCATTTCTCACCGCAGCTCTACAAGGTAGTAGTAATGTCTGTTTTTACACCTGAGGGAATAGAGCATGAATAAAGGGCCATTGACATTAAGTAGCAAAAGAGGCCTGGATGGACAGCATCGCCTGCTTTCAAGGCAGAGGGTGTTGGTGGTCCTTAATTACATGCGTGTTTCTCTCAGGGGCTGCTTAGTCTCCACTGCACTTATGCTGTGGAGAAGATGATGGCCAGAATTGCCCATGGCTCCAGGAGTGAGTGGTCTGTGAAAGGAGACTGTTTCTGTTTCCTGTCCCCTTCCTGATGAAGGTGACATTTTGGGTTTTTTGGGTCATTATGGAAGTTGATTCTTTGAAGTTATCAACCCCATAGTTCATCAGTTAATATTTGGGTCCTGCCTTATGCTTGCCAAATTGAAACCCACCCGGCACTTTCCTCTTCCCATTTCCTTCGATGTAAGAGAATGTATGGAACCTGTGACCTTTTAGCTTACCATTTTATTATCCAAAAGCTTTCCGAGCAGATGGGGGAGGCAGGTGGTAGAGCAGAAGGGTTACAGAGAGGCACCAGGAAACTTGGGGTGCCGCAGATGTCCACTCTCTTCATTGTTGTGATGGTTTTACCAGTGTCCACACGTCAGAATTTATCAGCTAGTATACTTTACGTACAGTTTATTGTGTGTCAGTTATAACTCAAGAAGTAAAAGCTTTCAAAAAACTGAAATCCTAAGGGTCAGAGCTCATGTTTTTGTCTTGGTAGTTTTAGTACTTGACCTAGTAAATCTTAATTTGGTTGAATTGAAAAACCTGGGAATTTCACTGTGGCTTTCCTATTCAGCAGTGCTTTTTTCCCTTTTTGTTTTTAGATCTAGAATAAGTCATGCATACTAGTTCAATTCTGGAATTTAAATATTGCTCAACCTCCATTCACAATGACTGTTTTTTGCGAATTGCAGGCTCTCCTTCCCAGTAACTCAGGAACAGGCACTGACAAAGGACTGGTTTTCATTCTTAGACCAGAGCAGAGTATGTGTACTTGGTACTTGGAGACTTCAGATGCTGAGCCTGTCCAAACTGTGGCTGTTTTACTCTCCTACTCAGAAAGAGGTAACTTCAGTTTTTGACTCCCTTTGTTACACTCCAGAAGAATGGATACAATGGGACATGTTGATGAAAATTTAGGGGAACTATAATCCTATTAAAAGTGTTTATTACAAGTATAATTTATCGAATCAGAGGTTTTAATAGCAAGGGAACCAGAGAATAAGCATGGTGATTGAAAGCCCAGGTAGTGACTAATGGAATATATTTATACATTTGAGAAATATTAAAGGGTCCTAATATTTGACCCTTTTGTTCCCAGAAAAGTATGTTCTTAACACTAATCCATTGCTGTGGGTGTAAACCTATTGTAATAGGACCTTTTGATTAGGTTACTTCAGTTAAGGAATGGCCTGGGGTGGGTCTTACTGGAGTCCTTTATAAGAGAATGTAATTCAGAGAGAGAAGAAAGAAAGCCACAGAAGCCAGAAGTTGAAAGCAATGAAATCTGGAAGAGAAGGGAGAGACCAGGAGTTGCTGCCCTGTGCCTTGCCATGTGACAGAGGACTCCAGGGTCGTCGACAGCTGGGCTTTGAGGAGAAAGCATTGCTTGATGATGTCTTGATTTGGACATTTTTATCAGCCTTGAAACCGTAAGCTTGCAAGCTTGTAGATCTCCATTGTAAAAGCCAACACATACCTGGCATATTGCTTTTGGCAGCCTAGCAGACTAAAACAGGCCCCACCCCGGCCAAGATGGCAGAATGAGATACTTTAGGGCTTCATCCTCCCACAGACACTTTGAACAGCCAGCAAGATCTTGCAGAAACATCTTTAACAAAGCTCCAGAAAACAGTTAAAGGTCTGCAGTGACACGGCGAGTGCTGAGTCAAGAAAAAGGCCATTTATAAAGGGAAGGATATCATGAGCCTTGGCTGACCCTTCCCTTACCCCTTACCAGCCTGGTGCGGAGCCAGCCCATGCTCCCAGTGCAGATCCCTCGTCCTGGTTCCAGACCCTCATATACTTCCTGAAAGCGTGTATACCTGGCCCAGTCTGTCTGGTGGTGGCCTGAGGGTCTCACCATCCCAGAACTTGCCCCGTGTGTAGACAGCAGTTCACAGAGCTTTCCTATAGAGAGCACTGTGGGAGAGAAGTCAAGTCATGCTGACTGGCTGGGCAGTAGGACATACAGTGCAGTGCCTGGGACTGTGAGGAAACTTTCCTAGGGAAGAGGGGACAGTCGGAACCATGTAAATGGGAAATTCCTAAGGCCACACATGCATGCCCAAGACAAGGCACATGCACAGAATGGAACAGGGAGACTGCTATGCTTTGGCCTGGAGCTCTTCTCTATTCTTATCTTATGGATAAACCCTGAAGGAAGGCACTTGCATAGGTCAGTTTGCAAAGATTGGGAAAGGTGGTTTTGTTCTTTTGTTTTTTTCCGTTTTTTTGGTTAGCTCTTGTCATTCAAGAAAAGCTCTGTCATAACACTAGCTGGATACAAGCTTGAGGAACAGATACCTCGGAGTCTAAATTCCAATGATAACACATTAAAATATCAAGACATCCAGGTTTCAACAAAAGGTCACAAAACATACAAAGAAGCAGGAAGAGATGACCCAGGCAAAGGAGAAGATTAAAGCATTAGAAACCCTCAATGAGAAGGACCATATCTGAGACATTGTGACAAAGATGTTTTTTAAAAAGATCCTAAATATGCTCAAATTGCTAAAGGTAAACATGGACAGAGAAATAAAGAAAATCAACAATATCAATAGAGAGCTGGAAATTATGAAAAGGAACCAAACAAAGCTGAAGAACACAGTAATAGAATTTAAAATTCCTCAGAAGGATTCAACAGCAGATTGGAGCTGTCAGAAGAAAGAATCAGTGAACTTGAAGATAAGACAATTGAAATCATCCAATCTGAGGAGCAGAAAGCAGAAGAATGATGAAAACTGAACAGAGCCTGAGGATCCTGTGGGATACCATTATGTATTCCAATATATTCATTGTGGGAGTCCCAGAAGGAGAAAAGAGAAAGGGGCAGAGAGAATGTTCAAAGAAATAATGGCTGAAGACTTCCCAAATTTAATGAAAGACTTGAAAATACACCATCCAAGACACTCAGTGAACTCCAAACAGGATAAACCCAAATAGGCCTACACCATGGCATATTATAATCAAACTGTCGAATGCCAAAGAAAAAGTGAGAATTCTTAAAGCCACGAGAGAAAAGCAATGTGTCATGTACAAGGCAGTCTCAATAAAATGAAGTGCTGATTTCTCATTGGAAACCATGGAGGCAAGAAGGCAGTGGCATCACATATTTAAAGTGTTGAAAGTAAACAACTGCCAACCAAGAATTCTATATCTGACAAAACTGTCTTTTAAAAATGAGGGAGGGGGAAGCGGATATGGCTCAACCAGTTGGGCACCTGCCTACCACGTGGGAGGTCCTGGGTTTGGGTCCTGGTGCCTCCTAAAGAAGAGCAGACCGCGCACCCACTGCAACGAGCTCGACGCCTCAACGAGCTAGACCCCACACCCGCTGCAACAACAGGCAGATGCCACAAGCCAGCAGAGGTGGCTCAGGCCGCTGGGCACTCGCCTCCATGTGGGAGGTCCCAGGTTAGGGTCCTGGTGCCTCCTGGAGAAGGCGAGCAGACAATGAGCAGACGGACGAGAGAACCATCTGGGGGAGGGGGAATAAATAATAAAAATAAATAAATCTTTAAATAAAAATGAGAGATTAAGACATTCCCGGATAAACAAAAGCTGAGGGAGTTTATCACCACTAGACCAGCCCTGCAGAGATGCTCAAGAGAGTTCTGCAGCTTGGAAGGAAAAGACCAATAGACAATGGAATGAATCTGCATGAAGAAATAAACATCTCCAGTGAGGGTAACAGCATGGTTAAATATAAATGTCAGTACTATTTTTGGTTTTTAACTCCACTTTTTACTGCCTACATTGCCTAAAAAACAAATGCATAAAATGTGATGATAAGTCAGTGGTTTTGGACTCATGATGTATAAACATGTAATTTGTGACAAGAGCTGTATACAGGTGGGATGGAGGGGTATAGGAACATAGTTAATATATACTGATTAAGTTGGTGTCAAAGCAAGCAAAATTGTTGTAGATTTAGATGTTAAATTTAAGCCCCACAGTGGAAATATCAGAGACTATGTAAGCTCACAGAGACGGGAATTAGCAGGCAGGTTGCCAGGAGTGTGGGGCGGGCAGGACACGTGGGGAATTAATGCACAGTGGGCTTAGGGTGTCTGTGGAGATGGGAGTGTTTTAGTGAGGAAGGTGGTGAGGGTACCACAATATTGTGAATGTGATTAATTCCACTGAGATGGGAAAGTTTATGTTGTGTATATATGCCCACAATTGAAAAACAGGCATGAGAGTATAACTAAAGAGACAATGATAATTAAATGCAGTATCTGATCCTGGATGGGATCTGGCATGAGAGGAAAAAAGGCCTAAAGGGACATTACTGGAACATATTTTAAAATTGGAGTATAGACTGTAAGCTTTATATCAACGTTAAATAGCTTGAACTTGATAACCGCATTTAAGGTGGTTACGTAAGCCAATATCCTTGTTCTCAGGAAACTTACTTGGCAGTGTTATGTGTTCAAGGAGCATGATGTATATACACCTACACTCAAGTGTTCAGAAAGTGGACAGATAGACATGCAGACAGACGGACAGATAAATACATAGAATGATAAGTCAAATGTGGCAAAATGCTAACACTGGTGGCTATTTGTATGTGGGCGGGATGGGTGTATATTGGGGTTCTCTCTATGGAGTTTGCATTATTTTCACATCTGTCCTGTAAGTTTGACAGTATTTCAAAATAAAAAGTTTTAAAAAAAATTAAGGAGCTGTTGAAAAGCAGTAACAAAAAGACAAGACACAGTCCTTAACACTTTGGTTGATTTTTCTAGGCAGAGGAAGCAGTGAGCTTATTAATTTCGTTAAGATGTGGAAGAAGGAGAATCTGGGGAAGGGCGAGTAGTGGGTGTGGCTGGAGCCAGAGCGTGCAGGCCCTTGTACATTCTCGAGGTTTGCCCTCGATTTGTAGGCCCCGAGGAGGCATCCGCAGGCCTCAGGCAGAGGAGCCGCATGGGGTGGGTTGGAGGGGGCCTAGCAGAGCCTGCAGTCAGCACCCCGTTGAGGGGTCAGAGTGAGAAAGGGGGTCTGAGCAGGGGCGATGGGAGGGGATGACTGGAGGAGAGGGGCTGGACCTGGGATGTTTGGAGGCAGATTTGATAGGCCCGATGGCCAGTTATGAGTGCGGATGAGAGCACAGCCTGGGTGCCCCACTCAGGCAGAAGTGCTGGGAGAACAGGCGCGGGGATCTGTGACGATGGACGTTCGGGGTGTGGGGTGGGGTAGATGCGACTTCAGCTTTCTGCCTGTTTTTGTACATGAAGTTTTATGGGAACACAGCAGACACCCATTTGTTTCTCTCTCGTCTGTGACTGCTTTCGGGCCACGAGGGCAGAGTTGAGTAGTAGCGGCAGAGACCAAACTGCTACCAAAATAAGCAAAACCTTGTTTATCTGCTCTCGCTTTTTACAGAAAAGGTTTGCCGGACCCTGCTTTAGAGCCCGTAACCCCAGTAAACCTTACCTTTTTAACCTAAGTGCATAAGATGGTAAAAATGTAGACGCTCCAAAGAATATTTAACTTTTTTATGGGACAGTCTTGTAAGATTAAAATTCTGTTTCTTGTATGGTTTTTTTTTCCTGAGTATGAATTGCAAAGAATTATTTTTTAGTAATTTATCTATTTTTTGTCTAGATCCTCTCCCTGGAGGCTGTAATTTGGAGTTTGATTTAGATATCGATCCCAACATTTATCTGGAGTATAATTTCTTTGAAACGATTATCAAATTTGCCCCAGCAAACCTGGGCTATGCGAGGTATGTCTATATCCCATCTCCTAAAACTGCTTTTAGAACATTCATGACTAGCTGTTGTGTAGATTCAGTGAACTCAAAACCTATAGTTCACCTTAGTAATATTGAATTGGTTTGATTTATTTGAATTTGTAATTTAAGCTTTGTTACTAATAATTAAGCTGTTACTTTCTGTTAATATTTTACCCTCCATTCTCATGAACTCTTCCTATTTGAAGAGCCAGGGGCTGAGTCTGTTAGGAACTTGGCTTTCTGTAGCCCGGAAACACACTTTTATTTTCGTAAGGATTTTATTATTTTAATTAGAACCATCTTCCTTCCTAACCTTCAGCCAACGTGAATGCCCACCGTGGCCTGTCCACGGTGCTGAGCACTGCATGTTCTCTGCCGCTGGATCCTAACACCTTACGGAGATGGGCAGGTGTCCTTGCTTTGCAGAGGATGCCCTGAAGGTTACTGAGGTTAAGTGACTCTCACGCCCACAGCAGCAAAATGGCAGGGCTGGAGTCTAGTCCCTGCTGACATCAGAATCTGATCATTTAATCACACTGCTTCTCAGAATACCAATTATGGCCTTTGCAGATGGTGAGCTGTTAGATTGGAATTGTTGCAAAAGCGTGAAGTGAGAGCTTTGGGTTCCTTTCGTAGGTGGGACTTGCACCCCAAGAGACTGACTCAGTTTTGTTGGTTTTTAGAGGCGCAGACCCTCCGCCGTGTGACGTTGGGACGGGCCGGGACTCGAGGTGGAGGCTGCAGTATTATGTCTATCAGTATTTTCTGCCCGAGAATGACCTCACTGAGACGGTCTTGCTGATGCACCTGCAGAGGATGGCTGAGGTGCCACAGGTGAAGTCCAGTGCCATCAAGGTAAATCGGATTCTCCTGACACCTTGTAAGAGCTGACAGAGGGAGAAGCTTCCAGGAAGTTTCTATGTTGTTTTCTTGGTCCTGCTGGGATTATCACTTTATTTTCCTTTTTTCTTTATCCTGTATCTCAAAATGATGTGGCCTTTGAGGAGCCGCGTTGAAATTACTTTAAGTCCTGGTTGCAGTGTGATATTATTGAGATATGGATGGAAGAAGCTACTCCCATAATTGTTAGATAAAAAGTTTTGGCAAGTATAAGGAATATATTGTTTTGAGAAAAATTAATGGAAAACAAGGATATACATATTGGCATTAATATTTGAACCCAAAGTTCAAGTCTGTAACTTGGAGCAAAAATATTCTCTGGGATTTTGAAGCCTGTAATTCTTTGTTACTGGGCATGTGGGCCACAGACGGGCAGCAGTGTCTCACCTGGCAGCTTGTTAGGCTTGCTGACCCTTGGCCTCCAATCCAGACCTACAGAGTCAGGATTTGCATAAGACCCCGTGCGGGTTTCCTATGCACATTGAAACTTGAGACTCACTGCCGTAGATCCATTTTTTGGAGGGCAGGGATTTATCTTTGTATCTTGGAAGATGCCTGATAGCAGTACAATATACCAGGCCACACTGCAGGGTGGTGGCTGTTCTAGACTGCTCCTCCTTCTTCCCGGGAAATTGCTACATCACTGGATGATACAGAAAGAAGAGGCTGAATCAGGACATATGGGATTGTCCCAGGGCATAGTCCACTGCAGAGCAGGATCCCATTTGTTCTGGGGTCACCTAGGATGTCATTGCCCAGAGCAAAGAGGAAGCCTTTTCTCTGTTTCCCTGCCCACCTTTTGCTGACAAGTCTTGCTGGTTTCTGTTAGTTTCTAGGTGTGGGCTGAGTTTAATTTCCTAATGAGAAACTCAGCATGTAAGAAAACTCATTGTGCCATCTCACAAATTGGGGAACTGGTGGCAAAGGTTATCTGTTACCTTTTTAGATGTGAAATTTTTAAGACCATTTTTTTCTTATGGAGAATATAAGAACTCATTGGAGGTGACTATTATACCAAATCCTTGCTCTGAAAATTGGTGAAGGGAAGGGATATACCCTGCCTTTTAAAATGGAGGAACTGTAATTTATCCCCAGCTGATGAGAGAAAGCTCTTCTTTACGGAAGAATGCCAGCTAATAAGGGTAGAAGGAACAGTAGAATTAGAAAACCACCATTTTGCAACTCTCAGTGAAATAATTCAGGCAAGCGTCATCACGTGAAAGATTGTTGGGGAACAGGATATTTCCAGGATGGCTAAGTATTGCCCCCCAGATGAATTTTAATTGCAAAGGGAAAACCACGTTCCGGGTGGCATGGTCTCCACTTGATCCATGTAGCCAGTCAGCCTCACTCGTAGTGGGTCGGCCTGCATTTGTCTCGTTGTGTAGTGCAGTTTGAAATATCACCATCACCTGCGGAGTGTTTTAAGTCAGTCCACTGGAGTTCCTGTTTACAGGAACTGTAGAGGTAAAGGAGCAAGTTAGGCACCTTGAGCAAGTCTGACAAAGCTGCGTTGTGGAATATTCTGTAAGACAGCTGGCTTGTTCCCTTCAAAGCCACTGGGTGGTGGGAGAGGGCGGTGGGAAGGGCTGTTGTACATGAACAGGGGACCTGGTTGAGTCTTGGTGAAGGGAGAGAAGAGCTAGGACAGGTACTTGGGAAGATGTGAATATGGACCCTGTTTCAGCTGGGTCGTTACTGACCTTCTTAGGAGGGTGGTGGTTCTGTGGGAGCAGCTCATTCTCGGTACCTCGTTCCTGAAATCGCGGCAGGTGGCGCGTGTCCCAGGCATCGCCCGGAGCTTGTCAGAGAAGCAGCATCTCGGTGCCACCGCGGCCCACCCGCGGTTCATGGGCACACGAAGTCTACGGAACACTGCTTTAGGACGTGCGTGCCGAAGTGTTTAGGCGTGTCAGGTCATGAAGTCTATAACTTACTTTGAAATGGTTCAGCAGGAAAAATACCTATAGCCGGGGAGGGGACAGAGGGATAGGAAAGCAAACACGGTAAGAGATGAACAATTGTTAAATCTAACTGGAGGTATAGAGTTTATTATCTCTCAACTTTTCTGTATGATTGAAACTTTTCAAATAAAGGCTTGGGAAAGTTGTTGGTAAATATTAAATTTTCCTGGTTTTAGAGGCTCAGACCCTCCTCTGTGTGACATTGGGACGGGCCAGGATTCTAGGCAGAAAAAAACCAGAAAACCCAGAAATTTAGGTTTCTATGCCCAGAAAACCTAAATTTTTGAAGGCTAAATAATTTTTTAATTAATTAATTATTATTATTATTTTTTTACTGGGAGGTCCCGGGGATTGAACCCAGGTCCCTCCATATGGGAGACGGACGCCCAACCATTTGAGCCATATCTGTCCCTAAATAATATTTTTGAGCAGAGGAAATTTTCTAAGAGGATCATAATTATTTCTGAAACTGATATTTTACATTTCTCATATTTGTAGGAACATATCAATGCATTATGGTTAATATAGGGTTTTGTTTCTTCTATTACATGAATGGCCTATCTTAAAAAACAGCTCCTAAAAAGGAATTATTGAAGTTAAGGATTACTACATAACACGGCTGTGTGTGATGTTTCCTTATTTCAGAGCCTGGTAGACCAGAATAAGCGGGTGCTCTCTGTGAGGTGTTAGACTTTCTCCGTGTGGGCGCTATGGCTAGTGGTAGCAGTCTGTCATTTATTGAACACTTGCTATGTGCCAGGCATTCCGCTAAGGATTGAAGAAAGCGCACTAAGCTAGATAACCGTGGTTCCTGCCCTTAAACTTAAACTCCAGCAGTTAAAAAAAAAATTAGGTAGCATTTATTCTGTCTTATTTTACTTTGTCATTAACATTTAACACTACAAAAAGTTTAGACACACTTTGTATAAGAGCTTGTTCATTATTAGCATGCAAATTGCGTGGGATGGTCTTTTGACAAAGCTAAATGGGTTGGTGTATGTTTTCAGTAAGAATTGTAGTTTACTATTATAATGTAGAATCACATGTAGGGGTGATTATAGTAGAAGAGCTTTTTATTTAAAAACTTTAATAAAAAAAAACCTCAACACTAGTAATGCATTCTTTTTGGCCTCAGGTGGCCACTCTGACAGCTAATGATAAGACCAGCCTGTACTTCTCCTCCCTGCGGGGACAAGGTGTAATTTACAACGTCATTGTCTGGGACCCGTTGCTGAATACATCTGCTGCCTACGTGCCTGCTCACACCTTCGCCTGCAGCTTCAAGGCCGTGGAGGGCGGTTGTTCTTCCCTGGGTGAGTGTGGATATGAACTTTGAAATAGTCTTTGATTTTGCAGATCTCTATCAACTAATAGAGAATATTAAAGAATGCTTTTGTCAATTTTTCATTGATTTGTTCAAGTACCTTTTTTTCTTAAAGGTTTATTTATTTATTTCTATCCCTCCCTCACTGTTTCGCGCTCGCTGTCTGCTCTCTGTGTGCATTCGCTGTGTGTTCTTCTGTGTCTGCTTGTCTTCTGGGAACCGATCCTGGGACCTTCCGGAGTGGGACAGAGGCACTCAATCTCTTGCGCCACCTCAGCTCCCTGGTCTGCTGTGTCTCTTATTGTCTCTTTTCTGTGTCTCTTTTTGTTGCGTCATCTTGCTGCGCCAGCTCTCAGCTCGGGCCAGCACTCTGCGTGGGCCAGCTCACCTTCAGCAGGAGGTCCCGGGAATCGAACCCCGGACCTCCCATATGGTAGACGGGAGCCCAGTCGCTTGAGCCACATCCGCTTCCCCAACAAGTATCTTTTGAGCTACGGTATTATTCCAGTATCACTGGGGAGATAGCAGTGAATAAAAGAGACCAAATATCCGCCCTCACGGAGCCTATATTCTAGTGGGGAGACGAGACAGACAAGATAAATATATGAAATAAGCAATATGTGAGAAAGTGATAAGTGCTAAGGAGAAATAATAAAATAGGAAAGGAAGATCACAAGTGTTGTGAAAGAAAAATTTGAGAGCGCATGGCCAGGGCAGTTTTGCTGAGCAGATCACCAGGGCGAGACGAGGAGAGGTGAGGTGGTCGGTGCAGGGGCAGCTCCACCGTAGGGGTTCTCAGCTTGTGTCTGTGTGAGGGAAAGGCGTTTCGAGGGCCCGTGGCCTCTACTGTAATGGGGCCACAGTGGGACAGGAGCAGAATGGGAGCTGGATTAAGGCCATTGCGGCCGTCCAGGGGAGAGATGCTGGTCTGGGTAGCAGGTGGCGGTGGAGGTGGTGATCGACCGTTCTCTGTGGATGTGTATTTAACGTGTTACTTCCAGATAGTTTCAGGCTCACAGAAACGATGCAAAAATAGTACAAAGAATTCCTACATGCTCTTCAACCATATTCTCAAATGTTAGTTAACATATAACCCTATTTGCTTTGCATGTTTTCTCTCTACCCCACTCCCCACACACTATATATATATACACAATACTGTTTTCCTTTTGAATCATTTGTAACTTACAGACACTGTGCTCTTTTTACCCTTAAGATACTGTATTTCCTAAAAACAAGTGTGTTCTCTTATATAACCATAGTGAAATTATCAAAATCACAAATTTGCGTTGATACAGTGTTATTTAATTACAGATTCTCAGATTTCACTGGTCCCACTAATGCCCTTTATGAGCAGAAGAAAGAAATTCTTGTCTAGGATCCAGTTCAGGCTCACACACTGCGTTTCATCATATCTCTTGAGTCTCCTCTAATTTGGAAGAGTTCTCTATCTGTTTTCTTTCAAGACCTTGACGTTTTTGGAGTGGAGGCTGTTTATTGGTTATTGTGTCCTCAGTTTGGATGTGTCCACGTCCTCATGCTTAAATCCAGGTTGTGCATTTCCAGCACATAGGCTTTTCCCAGAGCCGCACGTCAGGTGGCCCTTGATGTCCACCTGCCTGGTTGCTGGCGGCGCTAACTGTGATGGCCTGGGGCCTGTGTCTGCTGTAACTGTGTTGCCATTTGGGGGCTCCTTTGAGGGCAGGCAAATACTCTGTTTCTCAAGAATCAAGTCTGTTCCTCATTTTTGAGCCAGGGACTAAGGCTCCGTCTCCTCTGCTTGCGTCAGCCCCTCCTGTCTTGTACTGTCATGCTTGAGATCCTCAAGCATGAGAAAATGCCAGCGGCCCAGCCTGATGTGTTTTGACTGATAGAGTGAAGCATATCTGGGTTCCTGCTGTCCCTTTCCCTTGAGCTCCATCCTGACTCTTCTCAGTCTTTGCCCCAGAGCCCCACCTAATCAGAAAGCTCCCTGGCTCCTCTTTCCACGCTGGGCGGAGGAGGAGGAGAGCTCTCATCCTGTTGTTCTTTCCTAGTCTTGGGTTTTTCTTGTGTAATTTTTCCTCTCCTGCCCTCACAGTACTAAGAGAAGGGATTCTATCTAATTCCTCTATGCCATCTAATGTCATGGAGGAACACCTTACTGTGTGCGTCAGTTTTCTGTTGTTTTGTGCTTTTTTTAGGAGGTACCAGGGACTGAACCGTGGACCTTATACATGTGAAGCAGGCACTTAGCCGCTGAGCGACACCTCCGCGGTGTGTCAGTGTTTATCGGGTTTGAAGACCTTGCTATCTTGGTGATTGTATTTGCTGTAAACTTCCACCAGATTTTCTTTTGGAAAAAAAAAAATCATGCCCGTGAACTCCTTATTTTTGCTATAAAGATTGAATCCTACAATGATAGACATTTGCAGGTCTGAAAGAAGCAGAATGTGGACTTTTGTCTTTTTTTGTTCAAGCATCTTTCTTTTGGGCTTTCCATTTCCAGGAAAGCAGATAGACAGTTATATATTGTGCCTTGCAAATTTTTGTCTTCTCTTGTGTTTCCTACTTAAATGTATGTCTTCATGGTG
>JAQZBX010032886.1:0-17104 GCA_029593785.1 Cabassous unicinctus | reverse complement strand
ACGTTATTGCTAAATGGGTACAAGTTTCTTTTTGGGATGGTGGTTTTGGAAATAATGGTGATACATAACATTGTGAGTGTTCTAAATGCTACTGAGTAGTACACTTCAGAATGGTTAAAATGGTAAATTTTAAATTATGTATATTTTACCACAATTAAGAAACAAAACAAACACAGTGGTGAGGCACTTGTGTCTGGAATATATTAAGAACTTCTTATAAATCAACAAGATAAATGAACCAATCAGAAAGTCAGCAACAGTCACTTAACCAAAGAAGACAAGCCTACATCCAATAAGCACATGAAAAGATGCCTGATGTCATTAGTCATAAAGGAAATGCAAATTAAAACACATCACAATATTCACACCAACTGGAGTAGGTTAAGCTAAAAAGACAGCGTTGCTGTGACCCAAATATATGGTGTAAAATATTGTAAAAAGACTGACAATACCAAGAGTGGCTTAGGATGTGGAACAACTGGAACTCCTCATATATTGCTGGTAGGAGTGCAGAATGGTAGAGCCACTCTGGAAAACTGGCAGTTTCTTATAAAGTCCTGTCACCCAAGAGACATTTAAAAAAAAAAATCCACAAAAAGCCTGTACAATAATGTTTATCGCAGTCTTATCTTTTTATTTTATGCATTTTTTCAAATAAATTATCTTTACAAATCTTTTCAAAAACTAATATAGATGCTATTAAGAATGATATGCTTTGACTGTACTCTTAAAGAATTATTTTTAGGAAATAATTCAGAAGAAGTACAAGTTACATGTGGAAGCACCCCCAATATAGCATTGTGTAAAATAACTAAATTTTGAGAACTTGAATATCCAATATTACGGGAATGGCTTAATCACACAAACAGTGTTGACACTTTTTCTGCTTTGGTTAGTGCAGGCTACCTGAAAAATGTTTTCATTTCACTGCTTCAAAGCAATCAATAGTTCACATGCTTAATTTGAATGTAAGTTGTCTCCAACTGTACTGTCAACATAAATGGTCGGTAAAGTTAAGCCGTACTGTCATTTTGAGTGCCATCTAGTTGTCAAATTATCTTACTTGAATTAAAATGTATGCAAAATTATGTATATGCACAAAATTCTTTTATAGCTGGATTCCTAAGGAAATATAATGGTGAAAAGCAGGGTTATTACAGATAAAGTTTTATATGGTGATGTTAATGTTTTGCTTTGGGGATAAGCTAATTTGGCAATTGGGTAAGGGAGTCAGATGTGCTCTGGAGAATGGAGAGAAGTCAGCTTGGAATGAAAACTGTGATCCATTAGGAAGCCAAGAAGAAAGGAAAGGAAGGAAATAAGGTCCTCTTGATTTTCCTGAGCTGGGATAATATGGACATTCATGTTTATTCTTTGCTTTAAGAAGATCTCCATGAACTCCCTGGTGTTTGAAAGACTTTTGGCTTGATAATCCTTGATAATATGTTATATCAGTTTATAAATTAGCTATTGGTATATGATAGAGAAAAATATATTTAAAAACTCTATCTCCCCCTTTATTTCTAATTCTGTTGAAAAAGTTTTCAGCTCTGTGTAGGCTTAGAAATTTGGATAGCATAAAAAATCAATTACAAATGTTAATGAGAAAAGGACAGAGATGTATTTCTGCTAACTGACTTCTCTTCTCTTTAGGAAATCTAAATTTTCCTCACTTTTCAGCGTATCAAATTTTGACACAGTCTGTAGCAGAACCACCTTGTACACAATAGGCCCTCAGCTTTGAATCATGAGTTCTCTAGGAGGGCTACTCCACAGTTGCCTGGAAGAAGACTGGGAACCCAATATCATTTTAGCTGGTTGGTGATTGATTTTCTGTTATGAAAAAAGATCAACATGCCTTGTCTCCTTGGCCCAAAGGAGTGCCTTTGCTGTCTTGCTGAATTGTAGAAGCTTTCTTTATCCTAATCCACTTGCTACTGAAATTCATATAGGATTGAATCCATGAGAGTTAATTACTTATGACTGGTGGAAATCCTTATCAGTATTTTTGGTAGATAAGAATGGATCAAATTCAAGTTTAACAAAGATCTGGCTTTCCTGTTTGGCTAATAATGTTATTCTAAGTACATTCTCCATGGAAAAAAAGCCAGATCTGGTTATTTTGTGTGCTGCTGCGAATGTATGACCCATTTGCTGAAATATAGATCCTTTAGCCCTGTGGCTTGATCCCATTCACTAGAACTCCAGATCAGGGGCCTTCAGCAAAGAACAGCTTTGTTTTTCCTTCATTGTGTTGTACAAGTGTTTTTTGTTTACATCATGGTATCATATAAAAAAAGGTTTGGAAGCAGATTGAAGAAATACTGATGGTTTAGTTAAAAAATATGGTTCGTGTGCTTATTTAGTTTATGGATTGTGGAATGTAAAACATGATGGTGAAACAATGTTGTGGAGTTTATCAAGTAGGAAAAATAAATGTGATCTAAGACCAGAGGGCGCTTTGGTTCTTTGCTGGAGTTCAAGTAAGCTGTTCTTCTGGGTATATATGCTGTGTAATGTGTGCCTCTAGGTTGGGGGCGGGGGCGCAAGCGGGATATCACTCCATGGGCTCAGGGGTATTGATGGAAATTGGAACAAGCCTTGTGGCTTTCTCAAGTTTGCTTTCATAAGTTTGCATGTTATGTTCCTTGTCTCACTAGAAAAAAAAATATGTGGATGGATTTCTAGAAATCCTAGTATCTTGCTATTGGTATATGATGAAAAAATAACTTAAAACTTTGGAGAATTGATGAGGAACTTAGTTTGAACATTGAGTAGTGATACTGGGAGACAGAGGTCACCACCATGGCCTGCACATTGCAGAGGAAGAGATTACCTCCTGCGTGGAAAGTTTTATTGGGGTTGATCAGTGTGGGGGGTTGCATCTCACTTGTCTCCATGGAGCCCCTGTTGATAGGTTCACAAATTTGAGTCTTAACATGAATGTTTGGTGGAATTGGCAGCATTTTAGGCATTACCTGGATTTAAAGTGCTCTGAGTACCTGGACAAAGTGTTGAGTATGTATGGAGTCTTGCTATGCTCCCCCTTCATGGCTAGAACTCACATCACCCTGTATAGCGATGGTGCTTCTATGTGGCTGGAATTAGTGAAGCTGTGTAGTAGGTTAAGCCTTTCTTATTTAGAATTGTGGAGGGCACCAGTATAAAAAATAACTCTCTTTCAACAAGAACTCCACTTAAGAACTTGGACAATTATTAGCACATTGCCTCTCTTCTATCTTAAACTGGGGTGACGGTTTGCTAACAGTAACAGCTACCACTTTTTGGGTATCCATTTGGAGTCCTCTCAGGGTGGTTGTGTAACTGGAATTTTTGATTCACAAATTCTGTGCTTGCAAAATCATTGGCGCGTGGAGCTGTGGGGGATATATCTTCAAAAATCTCAAGATATTTTCTGTGACATATTTAAAGATGGTAGGGGTATGGAAATGTCCAAATTGTATTAGCAGGTACTCGAAAGTATTTGTTTCAGTAAGGCCATTATTTTACTAGGCTCTAGGCCTCAGCAAGATTGGGTTTAGAGAACAGATGGCTTCCTTTTTGAAAGCTCTTATATAAGTGGCAAAGAGGTTGTAATGAAAAACATACCATTTTTTCCCCCTAATACTGGAAACAGTGAATACTTAGTGTACACAATCTGAAACAGAAAAATAACCTCATTTCTGAAATTGTGTTGAATGTAAAATTGCATAATTGGAATTGTGTTACTCATTTCATAACCAGTTATTACAGATAACTTAAAAAAAAAGTTATTCTGGGTAATCTATCTGTTTTGAAAATGAGGTACTAAGAATTAGAGTCAAGGGAGAAAGGAGAATTTAGGGCAGTCTTCCCCCTGCAGCACCCACCCCTGGTTTGATGCTCTGAATACTCATAGGTCAATCACCAATATTCTTAAAAGTATTCTATGAGAGGTTGTGCTTTGTAGTTACAGTTCTCACTTTTTCCTATACTTAGTTCTAGGGAATCCCCCTGTGGTGGCAGTGGGGGTTCCTTAAGAGTGATTCTGATCACATTTTGACTTTTCCTAGTGCTTAAAAGAGCAGCTCTCTAATTTCCGTGATTCTCTTTGCAAATTGCGTGGTAGTTCTTTTGGGCTCGCTCAAGTGGCTATGCTCAGCTGGGATGGCTGGTTCTTGGTTGCAAACAACAGGAACTGACTCCAGCTGATTTAATAGAAATTGGAACATCTTTTGGCAGATTACAGAATCAGTGGCAGACAAAAGAATTGAGCTCTGAAATGCATGTGAACCTATCAAAGTGGGGCAGTAGTAACTGCAGCCAGGGTCGCACTGTAGGTCACTCTACTGTTGTTGCCACTGTGAATAACTTCTGACCTTCCCTCTGTGTCTTTTAACCACTCCAAAAGAGTCACTGCCCTTTTTGGGAACAACTGATTGGCTGAGTCTGGCTCACATGACCTCTTCCTGGTTAAGCAGAAGGGAAGAGGTAGAACTCCCTTGTCTTTCAAATTGGGGAGGGGTGGTGGTACACTATGGCTTACCCATATAATATTTACACATACAAAGGAGTTGCCTCTCCCTTTCCCCCCCTCAGGTAAGAAAGGCATTTGGGAAGCTGGGTGGCCAAGATGTTGACTATAGCTGAGAGTGGGGATACAATGAGCATTCTGTCTTTGGCATAAAGACAAAAGGGGTAGGACTTGGGAAGATGGAGGGGAGTGGCAGTGGTGCTGATGGTGGGGTGGTGCTGGCAATCTACTGCAGAAACTGGCGTGTCTGCCATTTTGGTCACAGTAGGCACAGATAGGATGCTCAACTACAGTAATGAATTCGCTAGACTTGTCTGGGGCTGTCCATGTCAAACTTACTCCCAGATCAAAAAGCATTTGAAATCCTTTTCTATATCAGGCACTGAATATTTGATTATGCCTGATTTCTATCCTGCAGTAGATAGAGGGGAGGCCTTGTTTATCTCTGTTGACTGAGTAGGATTTGGTTGTATTGTTATTGAGGAAAAACAGTGTTCTTTGCCTGATGGGCTTTAAATGACTAATTCCTGAGACATCTGGATTTCAAAGAGAGAAAGAATTTATTGCCAAGGCATAGCAAGGAGCTCAGATGGCCTAAGGGCCTAAAATCTGTCTCCCAGAGTTTGAGGAGTTTAGGGTATTTATGGATTCAAATAAGGGAGGGTAGGATGGTTACCATTACAATATCAAATATAAATAAGGGTGAGACCAATGAGTCTGAATAATTTCAGTTAACTTTTGACTATTCTATAATATATTGGAAAAGTAAGAAAAAAGAATCTGTGTAATGATTCAGTAATCATAATCGTTAATTCTTAACTCTTGGTTACAGTATCACAGTCCCACCAAAAGGGACTCACACATTTATAATCTCTGTTTTTGATCAGTTATTTTTAAACCCTGTTGTACAAATATTTTAATCCCTGTTAGCTTTAAAAATCTCCACAGGCCATGTATAGTACTGCTTCTTTCTTTACACTACTTCCCTCCTATGGAAGTTGTCCCAGGATTTTGAAAAAAATTCATATTAATATAATGTCCTATTTGTTTGTGGTTTTTGTCATTAAAAATATCTGAATACATTGTAATAGGATTACCTTTAGGGATTCTTGGGGGCCTTGAGAAAGAGCTCAGTGAAGGAAAGGAGAGAAGGAAGGAGATGCTTTGAAGAAGGGAGGGAGGGAGGGGAGAGCTTATGCTTACTGAGAGCTAGAAACAATCTCTCCAAAGTATTTTAAGAGCTAATTTTGTACCTTTCCCTGACTCACCTTCAGCTGACTTTTGGGGGCCTGCCTTCTCTTCATCAAGTCTGCCCTCCCCACCCCACCCCACCCCACCCCTGAAAAAAGAAAAGGGAAAAAAAACACAAAAACCCAAGCCAAAACTGCCCTCTGTTCATTTTAAACTGATCATCATTTGGATAGGTTGGGGTACAGAACTGAGAACCAGCAGTGTAAGTTGATCTTACACGAGACCACCTGGCTAGACCACCTGGGTAGACCGCCTGGCACTGGTTTTAGGCTGAGTCACCTCTGCTTGGAGATGTTTTGAACTTCTTTGTAATTATTTAATATGTTTTGTTAGTGCATGCTTAGAGTATACACTTGCAAATATTCAAGATAATTGCAAATGTTTCTCAATTATAGAGTGCATTTAAATCTGATTTATATAAGTCAAATTCTGTTATATTTGTGTGCTTGTTCATTTATGAAGTAAATGGTCTTTAAAGATTCCAATTTATTATTTGTTTAAATGTGAACCTAATGCTGAAAAAGTAGTATCTCTTCCTGTGGGTATATTATGTATGTATATTTATTTAAAAAAACAACAACAATTTTTCTGATAATTTAAAAAAAAAATCAGGCTCATCCCACATAATAGCTAATTGTATTGCTGTTTTCCCCTTTCCTTGGCAGCTGTGAGGGTACTTAGGGTAGGATCATAAAATGAATTACTGAACTAGTAATAGGGTAGGCAGGTAGACTTGCTTCAGCTGAGAGCTTAAGAGATTCTGAAAGCGTGAAATGTAAGACAAAACATTTTAAGCAATTTGGGTTGTTTTGGGGGTCTTCCCACCCCAACCATTTCAGCCTTTCCTAACTAGTTTAGTTAAGTGATGCAATCAGAAAGAGATCTGTATGTATAGTAGGCTGTTTTCATACCACATAGTATTCCAAGAATAATTTTAAAAATTTTCTACAATATTAGTCTGTCAGAGATCTGCTCCCTTACAATAGTGCAGAAATCAGAAGTAATCTTTAAACTACACTGAGGACCTTTATTAATACTACAAATATTCTTACTGTTGCCATGATTCAGTATTTTTTCCCTCATTTCTATGGCACCAACATTCCATGTGGCTGATTTGGAAATTGTTCAGAAGACTTAAAAATTCTTCAGAAGAAATAAATCACATAAGTAACCTAAATTGCCTAAATGTGTAAAAGGCACACAAATGCAATTCTCAAAAACTTATGCTAAACCTAAGAAATGCAAACAGTGAATGGAAATTTATACCTAAAATGTATTTATAACTCAGTTGCTTAGGCAATTCATCACCTGTTAAGAATCAGAACCTTATATAGTAATCAACTTTTTGGAGCACATTTTACACAGGCACATGTTGATCTTAAAGTAGCATTTGACCACAGATAATGCAATATTTCTTTTATTAGATCAGCCATATGATAATAGAAAAGGCCTATGAAAAGTTCAAAAACATTTGCCAATGAAAACTTGGATTGGGACCCAATCTTGAAAACGGGCTAATTTTAGGGGACATAATGGTTTAAGAAAATAAAGTTCTAAGGGTTAATAACTTTTTTTTTTTTTTTTTTTTTTTTAAATAAATAGTAGATCCAAGCTAAATAGTAGGAACATAAATTGAATTTTAGGAAGAAGTGACTAGTTTCAGGATGTTTTCTGGTTCAAAATAATAACAGTGCTCTTCCTTTTAGCCAAAGAGTTCTGTATCAGTAATTCCAAAGTACTTTGCAATCATAAATATGAATGAGCACAATTTTGACAAACACCCCAAATCAAAAGCTTAACACAGCTTGTCTTGTGATGTGTGTGTGAAACCACCTGGTAAATTGTCCATGATCCCCATATGGTGAAAAACTGGTTAAAGACTAAGATTAAATACAGGACAGGAACAGAACAAAGAAATCATTATGAAAAATATTAAAAGAAAAACACCCAGAACAGCCAAAAGAGCCTAAGACTTTTTGTCTTAATTATATTTCATGCCTTCAGAATCTCTTAAGGCTCTCAGCTGGAGTGAGCCAGCCTGCCTGCCTCCCTGCCTGTCTGCCTGCCTACCTATTACCAGATCAGTATTTCATTTTATTATTCTACTGTAAATAAGCTCAAAACTCCCAAGGAAAGGGAAAAATGGAAGAGTAAACTCTACAAAACAGAGCAGTGCAACTAGCTATTATGTGGGATGAGCTGATTAAAAAAATTTTGTCTTCACAAACTTGATTACTTGATTTTTTAAAAGGAGGTACTGGGGATTGAATCTAGGACCTTGTACATGGGAAGCAGGCGCTCAACCACTAAGCTACATCTGCTTCCCACTGGGAGTTGGTTTTTTCGTTTGCTGTTTTTTGTGTTTTTAGGAGGTACCTGGGATTGGACCTGGAACCTCGTACCTAGCAAGCAGGCGCTCAACCACTTGAGCTACATCCGCTCCCCAGTAATGTTTTATTTTTTAATTGAAAAATAACTTTCAAAACAAAATAGTGGGGAGAGTAGGCATTATTTTATATTTTTTGCAAGTCTCTGTAATGTCTGGCTTAATAGTAGAATGCTAGATTCTCATATTTGCTTCTGCATTCAAACTACTGGGATATCACTTATCATAAAGTGCCTGGAAAACTCCACTGTACACTCATGAGACACAGAGAGAGAAAAAGGCAAATAATGTCTTATTAATTTTGACCTTATGGACTCTCTGAAAGGTTCTCAGGGATCCCTGGATCATACTTGGAGAACTGCCATGCTAGGTTAAACTAAATCGGTATAAGTACAGAACCCTCACCCTTGCATACCACACCCATGTATTTCCTGTTATGGTTTTGGACCTACTACTCTTATGCCATCATTTTTGAACATGGCTGCAGTTTCCTCCACTGTATGGATGTTCCGTGTATCTAATTACACATATTAAATTGTCTGGATTCTAGTGTTTAGTTTTTTTGCCCACTATTACAACTACAATGGCATTAGGCATCCTTATAGATAAATCTTTGTGCAATGTGTTAGTTTTCTATGGCTGCTGTAACAAAGTAACACAAATTTCAGGGCTTAAAACAACAGAAATATATTCTGTCACAGTTCTGGGGCCTGGAGGTCTAAAATAAGTTTCACTGGGCAGATCTTGGGAGACTGTTCCTTGCTGCCTTTCCTAGCCTCTGGTGGCTGCCAGCATCCCTTGGCTTGTGGCTGCATCACTTTAGTCTCTTCCTCTGTCTTCACATTATCTTCTCCTCTGTATAGCTAATCTCCCTCTGCCTTCTAAGTACATTTGTGATGGCATTTACAGCCCACCCAGAAAATGCAGGACCATTTCCTGATCATGATCCTTTACATTATCATATATGCAAAAACTTATTACCTGTAAGGTAATACAGGTTCCAGGGATTAGGACCTGATACCTTTGGGGGCCACCATTCAGCCCACTACATTCTGCCACCTGGTCCCCAAAGAGTCACATCTGTCCCATGAAAAGTACATTTAGCCTGTCCCACCATCTCCCAGGCTCTTAACTCATGACAGCATCAACTCAAATCCAAAATTTCATCTAAATATAGTCACCTCAAAAGTCCCAAATCTCATAATCAAAATCATCTAAATCAGGTATGGGTAGGACTCTGGTATGATCTGTCCTGGGACAAAATTCCTCACCATCTGTGGCCCTGGGAAACAGGTTATCAGTTTCCAAAATACTGTGGGTGGACAGGCATAGGATAAGAGTTATAGACATTCCTACTCCAGAAGGGGAAAACGAAAGGAAGAAAGGAGTCACCAAGCAATTTCAGAATCCAGCAAGGCAAATTCCATCAGGTTTCAAGGATAGGGACTAATCCTCTATCTTTAAAGACAGATTTCCAAGCAGCAAAAGGGCATCTCAGGGAGTGGTGTAGCTCAGTGGTTGAGCGCCTTCTTCCCATATATGAGGTCCTGGGTATAATCCTCGGTACTTCCTTTTAAAAAAAAAAAAAAAAAAATCATGTGTATTGTTGGCCCTCACACCAGAAATGTTCATTTATTTTTACACCAGGAATGTGTTAGTGTTTCTTTTCCTGACTTACATCAACATGTTATCATTAAATAAATAAAAACACAGAAAACCTCCAAACTTTGCCAGTGTCACATGAGCAAATGTTTTATATATTTTTGGTGTTAGTGAACACCTCTTCATATTTTTCCCCCTCACTTTTGCTTTTCTGTTCATATCTTTGCCCATTTCTCTGTTTTTCTCAGTAAGGATTTTTCCAGGTTTTCATTTAAATTTTTTATTTTATTTTTGTAATTTACAAAATTTGTGTTTTTATATAGTTAAATCTTCCTTTTTTCTTAGAGTACCTTTTGTGTATATAGTTTGAATGCCCTTCCTCTCCTTGCTGTCAGATAAATATGAAAGGGCAAACATAAATTATGTGAAAAATTCTTGTACTGTCTTCATTTCTGAAAATGCATGTGTCTGGTTTTCTTGGGAATTCATATTATGTGGGAGAAAGGCCCATCCCTGAAACCTGGTCTAGGAGCCCTGGCAAGGAGCTCTGGACTCTATGCCCTTGTAGTCCTCTCATACTAGTGTGCCTCACTCAAACCTTTGAAACTCATCGAAAACACCAGCCTGAATAGTTTGAGCCCCCTAATAAGTTTCCTGAATCCACTGCAGTGGGTAAGTGTTTGGATTGCAAAGGTATTCTTGGAGTAGGTAAATATATGTATAATAAACTATAAGGAGTAAGTGCTGCTAAAAATATCCTTAATATGTAAGGTATTAGAATTGATAAATGTGTACAGGGTCCTTTTGCAATAAAACTGGTTATGACTTGAAAAAAAAAATATCCTTAATATGAACATGAAACCAAGTTTTAGTGCAAATGCTTAAAGATTAAATTCTGTTATAGAGTATCCATATAGTAGAATCCTCAAGAGATGATCTTGTGAGAAGATTTATTGATAATGAAAGAAATATTTTAGTGAATTAAGCATGTTACAGAACAGTGTCAATGGTTGGATTTCAATTTTAAGGAGGAAAAAATACATGTCTGTATCTATGTATAGAAAGCCTTCTGCAAGAGAAAGTACACAAACATTATTTTGGGGTAGTCAGATTTATAGGTGGTTTTTGTTTTCCTTATCTTTGCTGAATTTTCTGACTTTTCCATAATGTACATGCTTTACCTGTGCAATAAAAAATGTAGATACCTCCAATGTCTGCCTCCCCCTCCCCCCCCAAGAAACTGCTTCAGATAAATGATTTTCAGTTACCAATGTTATTAAGTGGAAGTTGACTATACCATGACTTTTTTAGTCCAGTCTGGTTGTGGAATGCTTCAGCATCTTCACTTGGTTGTTTATATTAAATTTGAGGGAAAATGATTTTTATTAACCTGAAAGCATCAAAGTACAACCAACTGGAGGTAGTAATATTTTAGTATTTAATATATTGCTGAGATAAATGATTTTTATATTGGTACATTCATTTGCAAACATGTTAAACCTCTGAATACTAGAAACTTCTTGAAGCACCGAGCATTGTTACTTGTATTGTAGCACTGTAACTTGTGCTTAGTGACAACTTTAGATAAATTTTATTTACTTGTTCTTAATTCTGAGAAATTCTTTGTTGCCCTTTAAAATATCTTACGTTAGCTATATGTTAAAAGAAGTTACTGTTCTGCCTTTCGGTATGAATTTCTTATGCCCTCAGAATAGTACCTATTTTATAGTACTTGAAACTTTTACTTTTTATTTGTTATTTCTCAGGTAAACGCAAAGCACTGAAGTTGAACTTTGCAAATCCACCTTTCAAATCTACAGCAAGGTTTACTCTGAATCCCAATCCTACAGGAGTTCAAAACCCACACATGTGAGTATTTTTGGTAACCAAATTCAAGACTCAACTCAAGCAAAAGTTTTAAAGATACTGTGTTTTATATGTCTTTCAAACCTAAGGGTCAATATTTTCATTATTGTATGGATCATTTGAAGTGTGATAATTTGAATTGCAATAGAAAGCTTTTGATTCTGTGGTCTGAAGTAGATAAACACAGTTTTCTTTTTTAAAGTGTACATGAAGGGAAAATATTGCCAAAGATCCACATGCATTTTTATCCTTTCACTTTCTCTCTTACTGAACTCTCTGAGAAGATTGTTTACCCCTTCTTACCAGAAGAAAGGATTTCCAGTGAAATTATATGTTGAATTTAGGAAACTTAACTGTCCCTGGTCGATCTGCAGAAGTCACTACCACTTGGTGACAGAATAGATTCCCATTCTTAATAAACTAAATTCTTGTATGGTTTCCGTGTCACTATTAATGAAGGAATTGGGTACATGTCAGTGTATAAGTGTCAGTGACTACTTTAAAAATTTATTCATTGATTATTTTTTATTAAACAATAGAAATGTTACAGCATGCCACTGAAAATATTAGAAACTTGTCAATTTAAAATACCTTGAGAATAATAGTTTATAGAAATCTTTGATTAAATTGAAGAAATGAAGTGATATTAAATAATTAATCCCTTCTCCCCGCCCCCCCCCAAAACTGTCATGAACCCGAAGGATCAAAGCAAGTGGATTTATGTTTATATTCATGTCCATAGAAATAATTTTCAGCTATTTCTGGTATTTAATAATCCCTCAACAATTCTGCCTTCAAATCTTGTAAAGTAGGGCTATATTCTTCAATAAGAGGCTATTTTCCTTTCTTTTACTATTTGGTTGCAAAGAGTAACAAACTGGTAGAAGGCAGAATGTCTTAAAATAGGGAATATTTTATTATTTTTAAAACAGCAGTGTCTAGAAGAGGAGAGCAATGTGTATGTGTATATATATATATACTCTTGTGCTTTCACCTATAACCTTAGAAAGATTGAGAGATATTTTAAATGAAATCTGGAGTAACAGTTTCCTTTCTAGGAGTGCTCTCTGTCAATTTGTATTAGACTGTTATTTATAATTAGATTTCTTGTCAGAGCTCAGCCTGGAATCCCAGCCTTTTAACTTTCTTTGAAACATCAAGTGGGACTGACATTGAGGAAGGAAACTCTTAGTACTTCTTAACTAGTGCAAACTCCAGCAGTGTGGAAACATTTTTTAAAGACCCTCCTTTCTCATTTGTTAGAAGTTTTGGTGACAGTTTGTACAAAATGAATTCTGCGTTGAGCTTAGTCCATTTCTATTACCTTGGTCGCTGGCTGAACCACATTTATAATGGGAAATTTATTAGGGTGAAAGCTTACAGTTCCGAGGTTGTGAAAATGTCCAAACCAAGGCATCATCAGAGATGCTTTCTCACCAAAGTCGGCTACTGGTGATCCTGGCGTCCTGCCATGTGGCAGGATGGCAGCCCATCTCTGCCAAGGTCCCCACCTTCCCCTCAAGGCTCACCGTCTCCCAGAGCTCAGCTGTGGGCGATCAGGCTTATGGCTTGTCTCTTTCTGGGCCTCCTCTCTCAACCTGGCTGTTCTACTTTCTTCCGGAGCCCAGCAGGGAGCCATTAGACACATGGCTCATCTCTTTGAGTTGCTCCATGGGCCCAGTCCCTTGGGAACTTTGTGCTCCAGCTTTGGCTGCTAGCCATCCTGGAGTCCTCTCTTACGTAGCAGGGCCAAAATGGTGACTTCCTTTATCTGTGTCTCTCTGTGTGCTCTCAGTTTATATGAGACCCAGCAAGAGGATGAAGACCCAACCTTTGCCACACTTCACTGACACTGTCCAATCAAAAGCAATCTAATCAAGTGCTCTAATCAAGGTCCCTTAACTATATCTAATCAAAAAGCCCCATCTGCACTGCATTTATAGGCACAAGAGTGGGTTAGCTTAAGAACATAATTTTCTGGGGTCCACAAAAGACGAAACGGTACAGTGTGAAAAACATTAGTCTACATGAACTTGAAGGCTTTTTCCTCATCTCTGAAATGTTTCGAAGTGGTGGTGGTAATCTCTGCATTTTCTTTGGTAGAGCACTTTCACAAAAATAGCAGGGAAAATAGAAATATTTATAGATACAAGTTGTTGATAATTTAAAACCCCACATGTATTGAATCCTGCGAGATAATGTCTTAAAGCTTAGATTCTTGTAGGTCTTAAAGTTATAGTTCAGGGATATTCAATCTTCCTCAGCCCCCCATCCTGTACTACCTTAGTGCACTTGATGATTGTTGTACATTCCTTAGGTCACAGTGATTCACTGTGGAAGTGACTCTGTCAAGGTGGGAGTGGTAATAGGAGCCTTTGAACTGATTACCCATACCTCTCCCTCCCTGAGACTCAGTAGTGTAGTTCTTTTCAAACTGGCTCTTCATAACTGAGATGTATTGAGTGTTAATTCTAGAGTATTTATTTAAGGACATTAATAATAAGTGTTGTTTAGTTGCTTGTCTACTAAAAATAAAATTAGTTTTCATGTCGTGAATCATTTTTACCCTTGAATGAAGAGACCTAGGCAGGTGTTGAAAGATATCGCTGTTTTTGTTTTTTTGTTTTTTCCATAGTACTGCAAAATTCTGCTCTTTAAAGAAATATCTGTTTTCTTTGCTGTAGTTTTCCAACCAGTTCTAGTAAGACAGCAAGTTTTTTTTATTTTTTTTAAGTTTCTGAGTTCTACATTAGTTCAGAATATTATAGAAATTCTTTGCCTTTATAGTACAGGCATGTCTCTGGAAACTTTTATCTATTATTAAGGAAATTTGCTATTTAAAGGAAACATCTTTTCAGAATGTTCTTTCTCATTATTTACAGCTGAGGCATAATGTAATTATATTACCATTCTCGATCACATTTTTTTTTTCCCCTGTGGAGTTAATGGTTCACCAAGAATCTGCTGTCAGTGTGATTAAGCACACCAGATAATCATTCACTTTTCCTTTTCTGAGAGTCACTTACTGATCCATACTCTTGCTTTGGAGTGGTTGCACTCTAGGCCTGCTTCATAGCTGTTCCTTGGGACTTGCCTCTATCATTTTTTGAATTGCTTACACTCCTTATGATTTTGAGCCCTATTTTGGGATTCTGTGGTTTCTTTTTCTGTTTCCACCCTCATTTTGTTGGAGTATATCTTCTAATAGCTTCCTGAGAAAAGCATTCTTTCTTAGTAAGTTAGCTTTTTGAATCTTTGTATGTCTGAAAATGTCTTTATTTAGCTCTCATAATAGATTTTAATAGGTACAGAATTCTGTGGTAGAATTTTTTGTCAGACTTCTGAAGGCATTGCTTCATTGTTTCTTGGCATCCAGAGTTACTGTCAAAGTTGCATGCAATTCTGATTCCTGATTCTTGGAATGTGACCTATTTTGTTCTTTGTGGATGATTGTAGGATTTTGTCTTTATCCCTAGTATCTGAAATCTCACTGTGGTTTTTTCCTTTTCTTCTTTCCTTCTCATTCTCCCCCTATCCTTCCTTCCTCCCTACAGTCCTTTCCCTCCCTCTTCCCTTCCTTTGGATGAGCCCTTTTAATCTAGAAACCACTGTCTTTCATTCTAGAGAAAGAGATATTTATTATTCTTTTATTCTTTTGATTTTCTCGTGTCTATTAGCTCTCTGTTGGAACTCCACTTTAAGTTTTGGACTGCTTAGTTGGAACCACCGGTTTTCTTATCTGTTTTCCTCCTTAGGTTTACATGCAATCTCTATTTTTTCTTGTTTTTGGTTGAACCTTGGTTGTCTGATATATATGAAGCTTTGTGATTTGACTGATGTAACTCACAGTGAGGTGAAGGAGAAGCACCTGAAATTTTCTTTTGAAGAATTTCCAAATGTCAGTATCTGGAGGTCTTTTCCTCTTTTTTCTTGAACCAATTGCTCTTTTTTTTTTTTTTTTCCCCCTCCTCCAGAGGGAAAAAAGGTGTCACCCTTAAAGGTTGGCAGGGGGTTAGACTGCATTACTAGGGAAAGAAATATACGTCAATCTAGGCAAAGGAGGCTATGTATATTTTCATTATACAGTATAGATGTTTTACTTAGTCTCCCTTACTACATTTCTTCTCTGTGCCTGGAATCTCTCTAGCGTAGTTTTTCCAGAATTTACAATCTTGGGTCTCCGCTGAGGCAGATGAAGTGGTTGTGGGAATCTGGGATCTAATTGCCTCTTATGTAGACTTTCAATATTGTCTCTGATTTTGACCTCACCCCTTATCCTTATTAGATACTTCCAGTGCTTGAACTTTTCTGGGTTTTTGTAGTGTAAATCAGTTTACTTTTTTTTTTGTTTTGGTATCCCCTGTTGCAATTTTTAGTTTTAAAACTCTGCCCTGCTGAATCTGTTAGTACTTGTTCATTTATTTGCAAGCTTCCAAAAATTCATGGTTATTTCTTATCTAGTTGTAGTCTTCTTTCCTAGTCTCTTTGACCTTGTGACTATTTTCATACCATAGGCAAAAATTTGTTTCATTAGTATTTTGAGAGGGAAGGAAGCTGAATGCATGTTTATCTGGAATTTTCTTTAAGTGGGCTATTAAAATTAAGCTTCTTGGCTAAAAGAATTATGATTCTTTTATAACTGATCATATGAATCTGTGCTTTTCAATTAAGAATTTTTTTTTAATTTTAAGTAATGGGTATAATTAGGTAAACTCAATTGAGGGAATAATGAAAAATTCTGAATGAATCGGAAAGAAATAGAAAGTATGTTCTTGTTCTTGAATATTTAAATGTGTAGGCAAAGCACTAACACAGAATCATTAGAAAGAGTGATGGATAACCCTAGAAAGCTAGGTAAAGAAGGGCAAAGTAAACCCAAATTAAGTAGAAGAAAAGAAATGAAAATGATAAAAGCGGAAATTGATGAAATAGAAAATGGGCAAATAATAGAGAAAATCAGTGAATTCAAAAGTTGGTTCTTGGAAGGATCGATGAAAAATGAAAAACACCTAACAAGACAGATTAAAGAAAAGTGGAAGCCTAAATCACCATTATTTTATAGACATTAAAAGCATAGGGAAATGGATGTGGCTCAAGCAATTGGGCTCCTGTCTACTGTATAGGAGGTCTAGGTTTCGATTCCCGGGGCCTCCTGGTGGAAGGCAAGCTGGTCCATGTGGCAAGCTGGCCCACGCTGAATGCTGGCCTGTACAGGAGTGCTGGCCTGCGCAGGAGTGCTGGCCCGCACAGAGTATTGGCCCGAGTGGAGAGCTGGTGTAGCAAGATGATGCAACCAAAAGAGACACAGAGGAGAGACAATAAAAGATGCAGCAGATCAGGGAGCTGGAGTGGCACAAGAGATTTGAGCACCTCTTTCCCACTTTGGAAGGTCCCAGGGTCAGTTCCCGGTGCCACCTAAAGAGAAGACAAGCAGACACAGAAGAACATACAGAGAGCAGACAGCGAGTACAAAACAACTAGGGGGG
>JAQZBX010032885.1:0-25644 GCA_029593785.1 Cabassous unicinctus | reverse complement strand
TAATAAAGTATTAAAAAGTAATAAAAAGTATAATAGTAATAAAAGTGTAGTATAAAATAGTAATCAAAGTGTAATATAGTAATCAAACTGTAATATAAAAATTGTTACTAGAGAAAAGAAGGACACTTTGTAATGATAAAAGTGTCAATCCATCAAAAAGATGATGAACTTATAAACATATATGCACCTAACAATAGAACCCCAAAATAGATAAAGCAAAAATTGACAGAGTTGAAGGGAGAAATTGGCAAAAATAGATCATTAAATAAAAATAGATGGAGACTTCAATAGCCCACTTTCAATAATGATTAGAAAAATTACAGATCAACCAAGAAACAGAAGACTTGAACAATAATATAAATCAACAAGACTTAAAAGACACCTATAGAACACCTCATCCACCAACAGCATAATAAACTTTGTTCTCAAGTACACATGGAATAATCTCCAGGACAGACCATATGTTAGGATGTAAAACAAGTCTCAGTAAATTTAAAATAATTAACATCATGTAAGCTATGTTCTTCAGTCACCAAGGAATGAAATGGGAAACCAATAACAGAAGGAAATTTGGGAAATTCAAAAAATGTGGAAATTAAACAACATACACTAAATAACCAATGGGTCAAAGAAAAAATCACAAAAAGAAATTAGAAAATATTTTGAGATGAATGAAAACAAAACTACAACACATATAAACTATGGAATTCAGTGAAAGCAGTGTTCAGAGTGAAGTTTATAACTTTAAATGCCAACTTAGGATAGATGTCAAATAAATAACTTAACCATCTTCCTTAATGAAGTAGAAAAAAAGAGCCAACTAAACCTAAAGAAAGCTGAAATAAGGAAATAATAAAGATGAGAATTAAAATAAATGAAATAGAAGATAGTAAAAAAAAATTAGAGAAAATCTGTGAAACCAAAAGTTGGTTTTTTTAAAGTATCAAGGAAATTGACAAATCTTTAACTAGACTGCATAAGAGAAAAAGAGGGAAGACTCAAATTACTAAAATCTGGAATGAAAAAGAGACATTATTACTGACTGTGCAGAAATGAAAATGATAATAAGGGAACAATATAAACAATTATATACCACTACATTAGATAAGCTAGATAAAATGGACAAATTCTTATAAGACACTGAATACTGAAACTTACTCAAGAAGAGAGAATCCAGATAGACTTGTAACAAATAAAGAGATTGAATTACTAGTCAAAATAGTTGCTACAAAGAAAAGCTTAGTCCCAGATGGCTTCACTGGAGAATCCTACAAAATATTAAAAAGAAAATTAATATCCATCCTTAAAAAACTCTTCCTAAAAATAGAAGAGGAGGGAACATTTGCCAACTCATTCTGTGAAGCCATTATCCTGATATCAAAATCAAAAACATCACAATAAAACAACAGACCAATATTTACAGATGCCAAAATCCTCAGTAAAATACTAGCAAACTAAAATCAGCAGACCAACAGATTACACAATATGCATAAGTGAGATTTATCCCAGGAATGTAAGGTTCAGTACACAAAAATAAGCCAATGTAATATGCAATAGTAATAGAATAAAGAACAAAAACCACGTGTTCATCTCAATAGATGCAGAGAAAGAATGACAAACTCCAACATCCTTTTGTGCTAAGTATATCTATGAAAAATCCACAGCTAATTTCCTAAAGGTAAAAGACCAAAAGCCTTTCCATTAAGATGAAACAAGACAAGTATGCTAAAGATAACCACTCTGGCCACTAAGATAAAATATATATATATATAGGAATAAATTTGACAGATGAAATGAAAAACTTGTACATTGAAAACTGCAAAATCCTAATGATCGTTTTTGTAGAATAAGAAAAGCTAATCCTAAAATCATATACAATTGAAAGGGACACCAAATCAACAAAATAATCTTGAAAAGAAGAACCAAGTTGGAGGACTTTCACTTCCTGATTGCAAAACTAACCAAAAATCAAGACTTTGTAGTACTGGCATAAGGATAAGCAAATTAAAGGATTAAATTGAGAGTCTACAAATAAACCCATACATTTATGGTCAACTGATTTTCAAACAAATATGTCAAGTTCATTCAATGGGGAAAGAATACTCATTTCAACACATGGTGTTGGGACAACTGGATATCCTCATATCTGGTTGAGTGAAGTTGGACCCTTACCTCACACAATATGCAAACCTTAATTTAAAGTGGACAAAAGACCTACATGAAAGAGTTAAATTATAAAAGTCCTAACAAAACCAGGTGTAAATCTTCATGGCCTTGGATTAGGCAATTGTTTCTTATCTGTGATACCAAAAGCACAGGCAACAACAAAATAAATAGATCAATTGGACTTCATAAAAATTAAAACCTTTGGGGCTTTAAAGGGCACTCTCAAGAGAGTGAAAAGACATCACATTGAATGGCAGAAAATATTTATAAATTATGTATCTGATTAGGTCCTTAGGTTCTTGTATCCAAAACATATAGATCTTTTACAACTTGTGGGAGGCAGAGTAATGATTTCCCTAAATTTTCCATGCCTTAATCTTTTGAACTTTTCAATATTTTACCTTGCATGACCAAAGGAATTTTGCAGATGTGATTCCATGAAGGTCCTTGATATGGGGATATTCCCCTGGATTATTCAGGTGGGCCCAATGAAACCACAAAGGTCCTTAAAAGATGGAAGAAGAAGGGAATACAAGTGGCCTCTAGAATCTGGAAAAGGCAAGGAAATGGATTTTCTCTTAAAAGGACATAAACAACAGAAGGAACACAAACTCACTGAGTTTTAGCTGAGAGAAAACCTTTTCAGACTTTTGACCTTCAGAACTGTATGATGATTAATTTGTGTTGTTTTAGACCAGTCAGTCTTTAAATTTTTTTTGCAGCAGCAATAGGAAACTAATACAAATTCAGTAATAAAAGAGAAATAACTCTATTTATAATTGGACAATGACATGAATAAAAATCTCCTTAAAAAGATACACAGACAATAAGCACACAAAATGATATCCAGCTTTATTACTCATTAGGGAAATGCAAATCAAAACCACAGTAAGGTACCATTTCATACCTGCTAGGCTGGCTATAATTAAAAAAATGGAAACTAACAAGTGTTGGTGAGGATGTGATTATATTGGAACCCTCATACATTGCTTGTGGAACTGTAAATTGGTGAAGCTTCTGTGGGAAACAGTTTGACAATTCCTCAAAAGTTAAGCATAGGGTTGCCATAAAATCAGGTAATTTCATTCTTAGGTATATACTCAAAGGAAATGAAAATGCAAAAACTTGTACTAATGCTCATAGTAGCATTACTCATAATAGCCAAAAAGTAAGAACAAACTAACTGTCCATTAACTGATGAATGTATAAACAGAATATGGTTCAGCTTTACAATGAAATATTATTCAGATGTAAAAAGAATGAAGTGCTGAAGTGCTGATATATACTATCATTTAGATGAACCTTGAAAACATTATGTTAAGTGAAAGAAGCCAGATGCAAAGGCCATATAATGTATGATCCCATTAAATGTCGAGAATAGGCAAATTCATAGAGGCAGAAAGTAATTAGTGATTACTAGGGAGTAGGGAGAAGGAAAAGTGGGTAGTGGCTGCTCATGGGTACAGGGTTTCTTTTGGAAAAGTGATGAAAATATTCTGAAATAAGCTACTGCTGATTGTTGCACACCTTTGTGAATATATTACAAAACACTGAACTGCACATTTTAAAAGGGTGAAGTTTATGATCTGTGAATCAAATCTCAATTTAAAAATGACATTGAAAGGCACTAGAAGACAGACTGGTGAGTAAGAACTGAAGCTGAATTGTTCATTAGACAGTGTGCTAGACAGAATGCTGGTTTCCCAGTGATGTCCATGCTAGAACCTATGACTATAACACCACACAAGGTAAAAAAAAGGACTTGAAGGTTCAGTTAAGTTGCAGATGTTGAGATGGGATGATCCTCTTGATTATCCAGATGAGTCCAACATAATCACAAGGATCCTTATATGAGGAAGGGAGGAGGGTCAGTGCTAGAGAAAGAAATTTAGCAATGGAAGCAGATGACAGAGGGATGTGGTCACAGGCCAAGGAATGTAGGAAGCCTCCAGAAGCAGGAAAAAGCAAGGAACAGATTCCCTTCTGGATCTTGACCATAAGAATATGGTGATATATGGGAAAACTACAACTAATGTAACTTATAGACTGTAGTTAACAATAATATTTAATACTTTTATAGCAAAGGCTAAGAAGGTGCTATATAAATGTTAAAGATAAAAAAGAATATGGGATTTAGTTTTGTGAGATGTGAATATGATCAAGCATTTTTTTCTTCATTTTCTTCATTAACAAGGAGACCTGGGTCATATCATTTAACCAATCTGTGCTCATTTATTCATCATTTGGAACACTGGAGAAATAATTGAATTTGTTTTTAGGATTAAATAAGATAGATGGTCCTGGACAGGATTTTTTAAAGTAATGCTTTCATAATTTGTTAAGCTGCCTTTTGTCTGTTATTTTATTTTTTGAAGTTGAAATAAAGTATAAGAAACGTGGAAGCAGTTTTGCAACTGGGCAGTGAACAGCAGCTGAAGAATTTTGAAGAGCATGCAGAAAAAGTCTACATAGCTTTGAACAGACTGTTGGTTGAAAACAGGCATTAAAACCACTGCTAGTGAAAACTCAGAAGGAAATGAGGAACATGTTACAATACTGGAAACTGGAGGAAAGGGGATCCTTGCTACATAGTGCTAGAAATCTTAGTGGAATTGTATCCTATAGCTATGTGGAAAGCAGAGCTTGTAAATTATGAACTTGGCAATTTAGCTGAGGAGATTTCCAAGCAAAGTGTTGAAGGTGTGATTGGGTTTCTTCTTTTGGGTTTTACTAAAATGAGAGAGAAAAGGGAGAGATTCAGAAGGAAGAACTATTAAGCAAAAAGGTACCAGGATGACAACACAACCCTGTGATGAAACTGAGAGCCACTGAATATAGGTTGGGTGGATGGTACAAGGCATGGGACTGTATAAGACAGTGACCCATATGGTGGATGATAGACAGTGGTTAACAGTACCAGTATGAGAGCATTCTCTCATGAACTATAACAAATGTACAATGCTAATGCATGGTGTTAATAATAAGGGGTTTATGGAAAAAATATACCAACTGTAAGATATGGACCACAGTTAGCAGTAATATTTTGATGATGTTCTTTCCTAATCTGTACCAAATGTTCCACAACAATGCAAGGTGTTGGTGGAGGGGTGATGTATGGGAATTCTGCATGTTATGCATGACTATTTTGTAAGCTCACAAATTCTCTAATAATAAAAAGGTATCAGGACTTGATGATTTTGGAAATTATCAGTCTATCCTGATTACAAAAGATGCTAAAATTTTTAGATTCGCTGTCTGGACAGTGTGCCCTGGAAAGAAAGTCAAGAGTATGGCTGTACAACCTTTTTTTTCCTAGTGCCTCCAAAGGATCAAAAGGTCAGAATAAGCATCCAAATACAGCTACTTGAAGAGATTAGGTGTGATTCATGGGTCCCTTCATTCATCTAAGCAGAAGCCAGGAATAGAGATGGGACTATGCAGGAAATATCTGTGGATAAGTATCTCATCTAATGGATTGAATCTCTGAGACATACATGGGAGACCCACATGTTTCTTGAGAATGTTATATCAGCATGGACTGAAGGAACAGAAAGAGGATGAAATGAAAGAAGGTTGTTGGGCTCCCCAAATTCTGCAGGCAGGAACCAGACTGATAAAACTACTTTGCTGCAAACAAGTGCCACTCTGCATGAAAAGGAAGGAGGACTCAGATGACAGAGCTGCAGATCAAGAGGGACAATGGTGATGTTCTCAAGCACTGGGCATAAGGGATATGGGATCTTCTTCTCAGAGTCACATTTCACATAGTATCTCATTTGATTATTTTAGCAAGTCTGTGGAAAAGATATTCCTCTTGCCCATTTTACAAAATGCATGAATTATGGTTTGGAAAGACCAAGAACTTGCCCAATGTCATGGAGCAGGTGTGGGATAAGCTGCTTTCAGAACCTGTGGTGAGTGCCAGTATGTGGGATGGGGCTCTCATCCTGTAGTGGATTAGGATGACATATGAAAAGTCTTATAGAAGTGTAAACTTCCAGACCAAAATGAGATTCAGAAGAAAGTTGATTTATGGTAGTAATAAATGAGAAGCAAAAATTCCCTACAAAACTATGGACTAGAAGGCAGATGTCAGCAGTTTCTACTGCAAGCCATCCCCAGTACAGGAAAAATTTTGTCTAAGAATTCTGAATATCTAGAACCTGTGGCCTTGCTAATCTTATATATAATTAACACCTCATGTTACCTTACTTAGCTTTGGGATATGCTGTAATCGAGACCATCAAAATATTAGATGTGAAATATCAAATTCCATGCGTACCAAATAACTCTGATTTTAATATCTTCCTTGAAGATTAAAATGTGGAGGCACATAAGCACAAATAAGTTGATCTATGGGACATTTTATATTTCTCATTGAAATGATTAAAAGGAAGATTTTGGAACTGTATGGTCGATTTGATATGGTGGTGAAGAGCATAGAGTTCAGAGTTTGAATTATGTTCCAACACTAACTAGCTATGTGATTATGGACAATTTGTCTCATAGGATAATAAGTACTAAATGTGGTAAGTCATGTGATGTGGTTGGCATAGTGTAGTTTAGCTATGGTTATTATGATTATATCCTAATTATATGACTTAGTGTCCATGACATTTTCCCTGAGGTGATAAGTGAGGCTTCTGAGCCTATAAGACAAGGAAGACTCAAATTCTTTCAGGGGTAAACTACTCTGTCTGAGTCCCATGGGATTTCATGAAACAGAATAATTTCAGAAAAAAGGAGGAAGGGGAGTCAAATAAAGTATTGCTAATTTTTAAAAAAATTTACCAAAGAAGGCTGCTAAAATTCAATCAAACAAAATCAAAACAAGAAGCAAATAGAAAAAACAAACCCTACTCTCAGTTCATCTCACCATCATTTCATAAAAGAAAGGACATTTCAACACTGAAATGAAGTAAAAAAATAATCTTGGAATAAAGGATAGTTCTTTGAATAAATTTAGCTTTCTGAAAAATTCACTTAATTTAACCTGGTTCTCGTAGTTTATTTTACTTTATTTTATTTATTTATTTATTTATTTATTTATTTATTTATTTATTTAGCAGATCAATGAAAATGTCATCATTTTTATCACCAGTATGTGGAGCAGCATTTAGAAGAGACTGGTAGAGATGCCTCTGAGAGGTCTGTCAGCCAACTAGTTGACGTTGCTAGCAGACACTCCAACTTCGCTCCTCTATTTCTACACAAGGTGGCACTAAATTTTGATCATGCTTTTTGTCCTCGTGTTTGTCGATAAACATCATGCACATGATCTGGCAATGCCAGGTTGCAGAGAGTAATCCCTGATGCTGGAATGGAACAGATGACCTGAAGAATAATACGTAACACTCGGTCAGCACATATTATGTTCTAGATGCTATTTTAGGGTTTTGTGCGTGTTAGTTCATCAAAGCTCTGCAGCATTTCTTTTAGTAGGCAAAATCATCATTTTCATTTACAAATAGGATACTTAAGGGATACAAAGTTTAAGTGGCACAATCTAGCAACTAGTGAGCTGCAATTCTATCCCAGGTTGTCAGACTCCATACCCAGGTCAACCAGTCATCCCTTCATCTGTAAAGGTGTTTGAAATATGATTCTTTCTGTGAAGGTGCTGGTCAAGTAATAAGGAATATGGATATATAAATAGACTATTTCAATAAAATAATAATGTACTATGACACAGGCATGCATAGGTTACCTAGAAATACAGAAAATTAACTTGGTCCATCCTGTGGTTCAGGGAAGGCTTCTTTATAGCAGTGATGCTTGAGTCTAGTCTCTAAGGATAAAGTTAGAAGGGCATTCCTGAGAGAGGAAACAGGACAGGCAAAGGCATGGAGATATGGAAGGCATGTAGAAGCCATGCAGCTTAGGGGGAGTTACATGTAGTGCAGTATTAACAACAATAAATAGAGGTTGTCTTTTTTTTTATAGTATCAATATTCATATGAAGTCTAATAGTATAATGGAATTTGGAGGGAGCAGAAGACTTTCAAACATTGCTTCTTCCACTGTTCCTTGCTGGGAACTATCTGTAAACAGAAGGGTAGCTTTTATTGGCCAGTCATCTACATAATAGCTTTTCTTTGTTTCTTTCCTACTTGTTAATTTTAGAAAAGCTAGCTCCAGACCTATAAGTTCTTAGAGATGGGAAAGGTGAAGAATATGTTACCTCATATCTGGTGGATTTGTACTTAGGGCTTTTAAGGTTGACCAGGGAGCTTATTGGAGTACAATTATTTCCTATTTGGAATATTGAAAGATGAGACAATTCCTCTGGGAAAGTCTGAGTAGTGAGGGCTGGAGTCACAGCAGGCTGCTGTCCCTCTTGATACTCAGCACCACTCATTCAATGGCAAGCCAGTGGGGGTTGTTGACAGTGTTGGATTGGAAGGGTTTAGGGATTAGTAAGAAGGGTCCTGTGAGGATATGCTAATACTGAAATGTGTAATACCCTGATGAAGTATGCTTGCTCTGAATTACGATTGGTTGGGGTCATCACTGCTCTGGCATGTGGGAGACCATTGGTCAACAACATTCCTTAAAAGTCTGCCCTATAGTTAACCTTTTTATTAGAGACCTTAGTATCTAGGGAGGCACATCTCTAAAATAGTAATGGTCTGGCTTGTTATACCTTCCAGAAAATGATGCAAGGGTGGGTGTAGCATTGAGTTTTTCATGCAGGCCTCATAGGCCATGTTAAGGGGCACACATGCTTGGGAGAAATTGGCAGATTTTAAGGAATGGAGTCAAATGGTCAAATACAAAACTTGGAATATCCAGATGGCAGTGTGGAGGAAGGGTTGAGGGGGCAGAGGTGGTGGTGGTAGGGAGAGCAGCTGGAGATACAAATGCAGGCTTTGGATGGTGGGAGAACCCATCCAGTGGATTCAGAAAGACTGAGGTTAAAATCCCAGATCTACTCTCCAATGGCTCTTTTGACTCTTGGGAAGTTATTTCAATCATTCTAAGCCTCAGCTTCCTCCTTTGTAGGGAGGAAGGTAGGAGGAGCTAACTTGCAGGGTTAAGCCTAGCATTTGCCAGATCAAATAGATGGCATTACCATATCATGTCCTTTTTAGGTGCCCATCACATATTCCCCATTCCTATTGCAGTGGTCGTGTCAGAAATTCTTGGAAAGCTAATGACATCTTTCTTTGTGAGACTCAAAATAAAGCTTAAAATGAAAATCTTTCCTTAAAAGGGAGCTCATTGGTTCAAATTAATGCTCACCAAGATAGAACTGATTGCTATGGCATCTTAACCTGAAACAGTGGAGAGTCAGTCTCTGAAAGGAGAGTAAAGGGGGAATAAGTGACAGAAACAAGAGGCTGGTTTGTGGTGGCTGTGTTGAAAGAACTAAAGGTGAACACTTTATAGAAAAAGGCTGACCCCACTAATTAGACCCATCTGTAGTTTGGCTTAAGTTAAATTTTCTAGTTCTCTCTTCTCATTAGCTCTTGTAAGTGTTTGGATTTCATTCTTCCACCAAATAGCATTTTGTATCTGAAGGAAATCCCTTGAATGCAATTTAAGTATGAGGTTGTGTAACTTCTGAATGATTCTTTTGCACCATTTTCCCCCAAATAGTAGTTTTAAAGTAGGTACTGCAATCTTGCAGGTGGTTTGAAAAGGCTGTGTGGAGCCAGCAATGCTCTTTCAGTAGATTGTATTTATTCAGTGGTGAAGCAATGAGGTCATTGTCATCCTCCAGGATAATGGGTTTATTTGACAGTCTCAAGTGTCTATACTTGAATGGAAAGCCTGCTCTTGCTGCATTCAGCAGTAGATTTAAAAGGATATCTTTTGGCTAAAACTCTGGAGAATGACTTTTGGAAACAGAGTGAAGCATAAGTGGGATGGAACTGATGAGGTCTGAGTTCTTTGACCTCTTTTGTGATCAAAACTAAAATTGATTTTTCTCTTTCATTTGGTCTGGGAAGCTCTGTTTCCTAAGCCATCAATTTCTTTTTCCATTTTTCCAAATAAAGTTATGCAGAAAAAGCAATAGCAACACTGATTGCAGATATAATTAAGATCAATATACTTAAAAGATATATATTTACAAATTAAAGCTGTTCTCGTTTCATGTTATTTTTCTAATGAAATATTTCTGCTATGATTTATAATTATTGGAAAACAAAAAGATCAATTTGGACAAAGAGCCCAATGAGAGTGGATAACTTCATCCAATTATTTAAATATAGTTTATTTCTCATCAGCACAATAGTTCCAAGTTATGAGAGGGTGGATTAAGAATTTTTTTATTACCAAAAGGACTAATAAATGGGCATGGTTAGGGTAAGCTAAATTATTTCCCTGGAAGAATATGGCCTGTGCAGTTTGGTAGCTATCTAATTCACTGTAAGACTTGAGTGGCTCTAAAAGGCCCTTCTTTCCTCAGATTTCTGAATCCTTTCCTTCCTCAGATCTCCCACATTTCACTTTTGGGAAAAGGCATACAGCTATGGATCAAAGCTGGTCCTCTCACATCTACTTCAAGAATGTCAACTTGTTGACAGAGAGCCATGTTTTATTGGACATTTCTCTATTTCTTTCTTCTGTTGGTCATGGTTGGAACAAAGATGGGCAAAAGGAATATGCCAGAATATAGGACCCATGAGGCCCAGGTCATTTAGGTAAACTGAATCCATCAGAATATCATGTTGCTCCAAACCAAGAATTCCTGAGAGACTGAGCCCAATAGGGGGATATCCACTGGGGTCCTGGCCAGAAAACTTGAGGTGCAGACTGAGATATTCAGTATGGGGTGAGGAAATTGGTAGAGATGAAGGAGAGCAGAGTGGATTTCAAAAGGAAAGAGACCAAGATGAGAGGAAGAGTGCTCCAATAAAAGCCTGCCTCCAGCCCTCAGTCCTACTCTTTTCCAGCTCTTGTCCAGGTTTCATCCCAGATATTCTTAGCATAATTGCATACACACACATGCTCTCTAGTAACACTAATGAAGGATGTTGTTAATGTGGGAAAGTGTGGGAGATGTGGTGAGCGGGGCATGTGGGAACCCTCTATATTTTTTATATAACATTTATGTAATGTACGTATCTTTGAAAAAATAAAAATTAAAAAAAATGTAATACAGCTAGTGAAAATATGTTGAAATAAAGATGGCTGGGGGGGGAACCAGATCTCTGTTTTTAATAACCTAGCAACCTGAACTAAAACAAATATCAAAAGTGTCCTTAGTTTCAAATAAGTTCAAGAAACATTGACATGTCATTTTGTTAGTGCCCATTGATTAATGAGTTTAGTTAATGAGACTAAGGAATGGATCTGAGGGAATGGAGCAGGAATTGAAAAAGTCCAATGGGAAAAGGAGGTTTGGGGAAGCTTGCCCCTGAGCAAGCATAGGGCTGGGGGTCTAAAGAGATGGGAGAACAAAAGAAGTTGCAAGTAAACAGCTTTTTCCCCCTTAATTAAATTACTTTACTCAATTGTGTTTTGACATTATGCCCTAAACTTTCATTGAAGCACACAGAATAAACTACTTTCTGAGGCTCCAGCTTGCATTTTGTATTGGAATGTGTTCTCATGTTGCCACCCAAGACGTGCACTTGGGTTCCTCTGAAGAAGTTCCATGTGAGCAATTCCTGTCAGAAATCAGAACCAGGCAAAACTTTGCTTCCCCTGAGGAACAATTAAGTTTTATCTTCATTGGCATTGGAAAAACCTCTCAATTCATTTTGTTACCATTTTTATTTTGGTTGCCAGGAAGCTCAGGGCCAAAGCCATTTTTTTCTTTGAGGTGTAGGTTATTGGGTTTAATTCTATGTTTGCTAGGCTGAACATTTATGTTGTAATACATATTTTAATATTTGATTGCATGCTTTTTAAAATTATATCAAATTGTCAAACTCAGACTCTCACCTACTCTATGTGTATGTTCACTCTGCTTCTTCTGCCTAGAAAACCTTTATCCCCCTCTGCCCATCCTTGCCACCAACTTACACATCTTTCAAGACTCACTGTAGCCACCACCTCCTGGAAGCTCTGCCTGATGATATCAGACCATGTTCCTTTTCCCTTTCTCTGTCCAGAATTCACCCTGCTGCCTTATAATCATCTTTTACATGCTCACGTCTCCCTCTCAACTGCCTGCTCCTTGAGTAAAGGAACAGCTCTGCCTGGCAAGCAGCTAGCACTCCCTATACACTCAGTGAATGGATGAATGAAATGCTTCATGGAATAGAGTACAAAAGAGGCAAAACCTAATAAATGACATTTAAACAGAAAAGAGTTTCTTTTAAAGAATAATAGTTGTTAATGATGAACCATCCATGATGTGTCAGGTGGTATCTACATTTTTCTAAATATAAACTTAGTTAATTCTCCTCCCCCTAAACAAAACTTGGACTGAGTAGTATTATTATTCTTGATTTGCAAATGAGGAAATGAAGGCCCAATGAGGTTGAGAGACCTGCCACACTCACACATCTGGTGGCAGCAGGGGAAACTGACCATAGGATGATGCCCGCCTCCTGGCCGCTGCATGCTGATCCACTCTGTTATGCCACCTCTCTATGTCATCATGTATATCTTTGGGTACCAGTTTTGATTGCTGTTGCCAGAAACCTAAATTCATTCTTTAGATTTGAGTGTCTTAGGCAAGAGGCCCTTTCATTCCTTTATTGAATGCTTTAACACTGCCTGGTTCTAAGGTCCTCTCTCCCTCCTTTGATTTTCCTTTGATATTGATTTCTTATAGATTTTGTGGTGGTTAACACATATGAGATGACGATGACTGATCAATGGAAGCTGTTATCCTGGTTATTATTATTAACAGTCATCTTTTTGCTAAACTGCCATTTTCTTTAGGGCAAGGACTTTTATGTTTATATGACTTAAACATAGTGGGTGTCTATAAATATCAACTTAGATTGACTAGTTCTTGGCAGATTAGGGGAGAGCAGATTTATACATCCAACACCAAGGTAGGTTGGTTGTGTTCCTTCAGCCAATTAAAAATATCTATTGAGCAACTACTATGTACCAGGCATTATTTTAGTTTGAGAAAACCAGGAACTCAGTTTCATGGAGTTTGCATTCTAGTGGAAGGAGGCAGAGAATTAAAAACATGGAAAGTAAAATGTATAATATGTGAGATATGCTATGGAGAAACCCAAGGAGAATGAGAAGAGGGAGAACAAGGGAGAATGGTCTGAGAAGGTGATATTTGAGTAAGACCCAAAGGAGAAAGAAGGAGCAGAATGGAGTTGAAACAAGCAGGGAGTAGCATTTTAGGTGAGGAAACAACAGGTGCAAAAGATCCGAAGGAGTGAGATATTTGTGCTTGAAGAATAGCTAGCAAGGTAGATTGTTTAAGGTGGGGAGTTATAAGTTGAGGGGAGGTACAGATTGTGTAGACACTTGCAGAGTATTGTAATAATTTTGGTTTTCCTTCAAAATGACATGGAAGCTATAGAGATGTTGTAAAAAGGGGAGTGAAATGATATAACATGATTTTAAAAGAAATAGTCTAAATTCTGCATGAAGAAAAGACTAAAAGATGATGTGGGAGGCATAATGAATAAGAGGGCAAGGGTAGAATCAGGAAGAAAATTTAGAGTGCATTTCAATAATGGTGGGGTCAGTAACGATGTTGGCTTGTTACCAGTTGGAAGCAATGGAGGTAATGAGAAGTCTTTGACTTGGGATATGTTTTGAGGTTAGCATGGGATTTCCTGATAGATTTGATGTGGAATGTGAGAGTATGATAGGAGTCAGACAGAGCAATGGGAGTGATGGAGTTACCAATACTGAGATGGGGAAGATTATGGGAAAAGCTCCATTTGGGATACATTAAGTTAAAATGCTTATTAAAGGAAAGATAGATGATATAGATATAGATATATATAGTTGGATGGATGAATGAAGTGGAATGGAAGGTAGGAAGGAAGGAAGGAAGGAAGGAAGGAAGGAAAGAAGGAAGGAAGGAAGGATAGATGGATTGAGATTAGCATATATATATATATATTTACATATATATATATAGAGAGAGAGTCAGCATAGCAGAGTAGATTAGTGTGAAGTTTATAAATGGATTCTAAAATCATGAGTCTAGATGAAATCATGAAGGAAGTGAGTATATTTAGAAGAGAGAAGATGTCCAAGACTGAGTCAAGAAGATGAGAAGGAGCTGGCAAAGGGGATTAAGAAGTAATGGGCAGAGTGGTAGAAGGAAAATTCAGAAAATAGGACATCCTGGAAGCTGAATAAGTGAAGACTATCTAAGAGGAGGGAATTAACAACTGTGTTAAATGTGAAAATTGAGGATGGAGAATCAACGGTTACCTTTATTACAGCAACACGGGGCTCCAAAGTGACCTTTACAAGGATACTTTCTTCTTGCAGCAATATGTGAAGATAAAAGACAAGACATGTGGGTGGTGGCAGCAAAGTTGATATATGTAGAAGAAAGAGATGGCTAAATATCAGGAGACAGAGGTCAATATCATGTCTGGAGGGACCACAAGATCAAGATTGAAGCCACTAAACCCAGACTTTGGAGTAGTTAGAAACAGAATCTCAGTTCAACCAAGTTTACAACAAGCAAGAATTTCCTGAGGAATTACTCTCAGCACAAACTGTTCTTTGTAACTGATCTTTGGAGGATATGGCTGTGTGGTGTTTGAAAATTTGGGGTTGGCTCATGAGGTTAATGAAGAATGCACAAAGTGAGCACAGTCTATTTCCAATTGGAATGCATAAAAATTAAATGTAATGATACATATATATAATTTTAGATATTTAATCCAAATTTATGTGGGGAAACATTTTTAAAAAGAAAAAAAATAGATCAATTTAATTATATTGCTGCATTTTTAAAAAATCTCTTAGGCCTACTGTCATTTTATCTTTTTAAAAATAGCTTTTTAAATTCTACCAATTCCTTACATTTACAGAAAGTCAACTTTATTTTTGGAAAGAACATTAATCTCATTTCCCAGTATAATGAAATTCCACTGAACAATTTCACTAGCTCTGAAAAGTGATTTGGCTATTTTAGATCAAAATATTAGCCTTAAGCTGAAATACAACAAATCTCCCATTACTTTGTCTTGAAAAAAAAAAAAAAAGAAACATCGAAAACTAGGATAGTTTTCTGATTTTACTGCATCTAGTGATCATTTTGGGTGAAAAAGAATTTCCATTCCATCTTGTGCAGCCAAATTTCATCACATTTACCTTCACTTCACAGATTATTAAAGGTGAACAAGTGCCTTTCATTTCATAGCAATGGTGAGATTCTCACTTAAATCACTTTGGTAGTTGGTGGCCCCTAATTAATCTAGTTACTGCTAGACATTTTGCATGGTATTGTTTGTAGGGTTGATAGAAAAAAATCACATCTATGTTGGAACAACTGGCTGCAAGCATCCTGAAACAGGAAATACTATTTTTAAGTGTGGCCATTTAAAATGTCCTGCCAGTAAACAAAGGATGCAATTGCAGTTGTTTTTATTAATGTTTTTATTTTTAAAGAACTTACAGAAAAGAAACGTATAAAGAGACTTACATACGGGGCTGACTTTTGCTTTGTTCTCTGAGAGGTAGTGGGGTATTGTTGAAAGAATTTGAACCTGAAAACAACACAATGATCCCTCCAATCTGGTGGACCTTAGAAGTACTCAGGAGGAAGCAGAGACTGCAGACAAGGAACTGAGCTGAGGCTATTAAAATGGACCTAGACTGAGGATAGAGGAAACAAGGACACAGCTTTGAAGGTAGTAGATGTTACTGAGTTACTTTGTACTTTACAGTGTCTTTGTTTCTAGAATATTTAGGTATAGCCCAATTGTCCCTTCTCTAGAGTTTCCAGTTCTAACATTTGCTTCCTTACTTAGTTTGACAGGCACTTCTATTTCTTTGGATAAACAAAGGAAATGTTCAAGTTAGTGCTATGTCCTCTCCTTCATCTAGTGAGAACTTATAAACCACAGCAGTTAGCCATATTTTATGCAATTCAGTAACCTGACATTGTCTTGGGCAATCTTTGTTCATTGCATAAATTCATGTTTCTTTTACTAAGTCCTAGAAATGAGAGGAGACATCCAATTCTTTCCTAAGTGGTTACCATATTGCCTTGCTCCATCAGGCTCATCTTATGGTAAAATTGAGATGTTATAACTTTCAGTTTGGAAACTGATCTGGCATGATTGTATATGGTGGAATGTGGTGTATGACAAATCCTGGCATACTAATGGCTTGTAGATTTAAAATAAATATTGAAATAAAATTTCTCAGGAACTGTAAGTTTGAGAGCACTGCCTGGTAATGCATCTTACCCAAAATTGTTTGTTTTGCACAGAAATGGGAAATAATTTTGATCAAAGTTTTAAACTATCATGTTAATCTTAAAAAGCATATAACTAGATTCCAGTCACAGAAACCTTGTTTCTTATATGTTTTGTTTAATACGCAAATTGGCAACACAGACCATTATTCCTCTGTAAATATTAGCACATCGATAAATGTTCTCATCTTTGCAAATTCTTGCCTTTCTCAGTGCCTGTCCCTTAGGAGGCAGCCAATAAATTAGTGTTGAAACTGTATAACCCCGATAGCAATCTAATTTGGCATATTAATAGATCCCATAAAAAAACACTAATGGTAATTTACAAACCAAACCACCCATTCATTTGGGAATGAAAAGAGCCCCATGTATCCATTTGTCATTTTCTAAGTTTGCTTTGTGCAGGGTGGGCAATAATTATAACCAATGTCTTCTGAAATGAGTGTAGCACTTTTTCAACCACTTGAGCTCACAGTCTGATGGAAGGTACAAGTATATAATCTATTATAAAACTATGTATAATAGTTTCAATATAGATGTGTAAAGGTGTGCTTGGGAAGTAACATTGTCTGAGCCATTTCAACCTAGAAACACAAAATCATAGATTTTTATTCTAGAGTTGGAAGCATTCTCAGAGTTCATTTGATGTAAATTTTTATTCTGTCTTCCCAGAGAAGTTAAAGAAACCATCTGCAAAATGAATTATAAGCAGACAGCATGAGCAAAGACACTCAATTTACCAGTTTCAATAAATAATCATCTATTCAATAAATAATTATTGAACACTTACTATTGGTCAGATACTTCTTAAGAACTCATATATGATTACTCACATTTAATAGTGTCTTATTTCTATTTCTCCTATATTGATTAATTGTAGCTTTCCCATCTTATTTGCCCTCTTCCTATCAAAATTATATTTCTTTTATTATTGACTTCAGCTTTCGATTGGAGTAGAACTGACCAGAAATTAAAAAGGATGACTTTATGGCAGGTACACTGGTGAAACATTTATGCTCTCAAGAATTTTCTAAACAGTAATAGTAACTTTTTTCTCAAATAGGAAATGGTGGCTGAGAGTCGATGAAGAGCATGGAGACTGTAGATATTCAGGTATAGCCTCTGTGTTCAAAGAAAGGACAAGTCTTGGATAGCAAGCTCTTCTCAGTAAGAGAAGAAGTTCCTATTTAGGGAACTAAAATGGAAAGGGCTGTTGAACAATTCCAGCTGTCAACTGTAAAGAGGACTCTATGATGGTTTGAAGCTGTATGGACCCCAGAAAATCATGCTCCTGAAGGTAATCTATTCCTGTGGGTATAAACCTATTGTAAGAGGGCCCTTTTATTAGGTTACTTCATTTAAAGGCATGGCCCAGAGTGGGTCTTAATCTTCTTACCGGAGTCTTTTATAAGAAAATGTAATTCAGAGAGAGAAGAGAGAAAGCCATGGAAGCCAGAAGCTGAAAGCAATGAAACCCAGAAGAGAAGGCAGAGATAAGCAGATGCTGCCGTGTGCCTTGCCATGTGACAGAGGAGTCCAGGACCACTGACAGCTGGTCTTTAGGGAGAAATCATCACCTGATGATGCCTTCATTTGGACATTTTTCTCAGTCTAGAAACTGTAAGTGTGTAAGTTAATAAATCCCCACTGTAAAAGCCAAAGCATTTCTGGTATATTGCTTTTGGCAGGCTAGCAGACTAAAATAGACAGCATGAATGGCAATTTTTTAAAGTTATTTTTAACAGTTTTCCCATACTCTTTGCTGATTTGTGAATATTAAGAATATATTCTGCCTACTCACTGCTATTTTGAGAGGTAAGGGTAGGTTAGGCTTAAGAAATTGCTCTTATTATTTTAGCCACATTATTGCATTTGGTTTGTAGAATCTAGCAGGAAAAGAAAGTCAGCCATACACACTTGAGTGAAGAATAATTATTCTGCATTTGTGAAAGTGATTCAAGCAAAGAGGGGCTGACAGAAGGAAAAATCCAAAAGTCACATATGAAATCTGATTTTGGCTATCACAGAGTGGTTTGGTTGAACTAACTTGCCTATGAATAATAATTATAAAATATAGACAAATATGTATTTGAAAAATAATAACATTTGAAAACATTAGAGAACAAACATGGAGAAACTGGAGTGATATTTGAGAACTGGCAGCCTTAGGTCTGAAAGAATTACTTCTGTCCCACTCCACAATTTAACAGCTCCAGCAGCAGAAAATCACTGCCTTATTGGCATGAGGTGTCAGAGGATAGACTTTAGGCTGGCAGAGGAATGCAAAGTTAGGGGAGGGGAAGAAGCCACAGAGCATGTGAACTCCCTGATCTGCATGTAAAAATCACCCCAATCCTTGGCTGACTGCTTAATGCTACCTTTAAGGGAGAGAATTTTGGGGAAGAGGGTTATGTCAGAAAAGCAGCAGCTGGAAACTAAAAGGAATAAGTGAAGATATCAGTTGTCATCTACCATAGGGAAAACAGAGTATGGATTTTCACTTTCCCCAAATTAACTACCTTTTAGACCCAAATTCATTATTCAAAAGAATATAAAATAGTATAAATCTCTACAAATAGGTCTATCATTCATAATATTCAGAATTCAATTAAATCACTTGACATGCTAAGAACTAGGAACATGTTACCCAGAATCAAGAAAGAAAAGTCAATGGGAAACTAGAACCTGTCATTGGGATGACCCAGAAAATAACTTGAAAGTGATTGTTATGAGTATGCTTATGGACTTAAAGAAGTTGTACACACAATAAGTAAACAGATGCGAAATCTAGCAGAGAAATAGAAACTGCAAAAGAAAAAGTACCAAATCCAAATTCTAAAGCTGAAAAATGCAGTCACTGAAGCGAAAATTTTACTTGAAGAATTTTACAGTAGTAAAGATACTAGTAGGAGATACTAGTGGACTTGAAGGCAAATAGAAATGATATAATGTAAAATACAGAAAGAAATTTTTTTAAACAAATAATGGCTGAAAACTTTTCAAATTTTGTGAAAGACATTAACTTACAGACCAGCTTGCATTCTATGAACTCTAAGCAAGATAAATGCAAAGAAAAACAACGTTAGGAATATCACATTCAAATTACTGAAATCCAAAGATAAAGAGATACCTATGAAAGCAGCTAGAAAAATGTGTCACATTATATACAGAGGAGCAATGATTCAAGCGATGTTTGACTTCTCATCAGAACTGATGGAAGACAAAAGTCAACAGAGCACAACTTGAAAGTACAAAAATGCAAACCGGACAACACAGAGTTCTACATTCAACAAAACTATATTTCAAAATCAAAGGTGAAGTAAAGACATATTTCAGATAAACAAAAAAGGAAGGAATTTGTCTTGACATAAAAATAATGCCCACAAATCAATATGAAATAAACTAAAACTTCAATAAATGAATGGGCCAAGAAGTATGAAGAAACAATCCACAGAAAAGAAAATGGTCAATAAAAATGGGGTAGGGGCAATAAAGGAAAAATTGGCAAGAGCTTTTGAAAGTACTACAAGCTGTGCTATTCGATGAAAAATACAGCCAGTAAAAAATTTCTTTGAGAGGGATTTTCTAAAAATTTGTGGAAAGAGTGATAGATGTCTGACATTATATTTTTTTCTTGATTTGTGCTATAATTTTCCTCCATTATTTTCAAACCTTTAATCAAGTCCATAACACTCAAGAATCTTGTGTTAGTAGTGTTTGGAGAAGTGTTATCATCACTAAACTTTCAATACAATTTCTACTACTACTTCTTTTTGCATCTATTACTGCACAAGCCAGTGTGAACCAATGGTCTTTGCCAAGCACCTGCTCTGCCCTTGACATGTACTTTATCTTTTAATCTGGATTCATTTCCATTTCATGGATGAAAGTGCTAGTAAGTGATAGATGTGTTATTTGATCTCTCAGTCTGACTTTTGTGTTAACTGGTGTAATCACAGGTTTATACTGATAAAAGAGAGGTGGGACCAGCATGGCACAAAGAAGGCTAAAAAGAGAGTGGCTGCCTTCAGGCTCAATAGCTATGATGAGAAGCAGATGTTAGATGTTAATGGGAAAAGTGGCCACTGCAGACTGGAGGCAGCCAGTTTCTAGGTTATAAGAAGACTTATGACTTATGGTTAATATGGGAAAATGATAAGTTAAAAAACAAAACTTCAGTACAAAATTGAGGTAGTATGCAAATATAATTAACACTCGTGTTGTGATTTCACTCATATAAAAAGAATGTGTGAATTCAAATTTAGAAAGTCATATACTCAAATATCAGGGTTGATTTCTATTGTTCTTGATACTTTTTAAATGGCCCCATTTTCTTCCAAGAGCATGTATTATTTTTATAAGCAGAGCACATATAAAAAAAAGAAAAGAAAAAGAAACAAAAGTGCCACCATTTCAACCACTCCAGGAAAAAATGCAGAAGAATAAACAAAATTTCATCAGCCTTTAAAGAGTATTTCTCACAGCAACTGCTTCTGAAAATCTGATATCTTCTTTGAGGGAAACTGTTCATTAAACAATTTTCAATAATGTGGTGAAGAAATACAGCACCACTGTTAAAGAGATGATGGCTCTCCCAGGGTATACATATCACAGGGGCTAGAACCACACTCTAAATATCGTTTCATTTGACTACTACTATATGGACTGAAGCAGTATTACCATATCTCATTTTTAAAATTCCTTTTTAATGGGGGCCATTCCTCTTGCCTCGAAACAAGCTCATTTTATTACTGTGAAGCTTCCATGGAGCCCCATGATATTCCAATCTTTTGATGTTCACATTAGGTTTTCCTTTTTGTTAGATCAAAGGAAACCACCTGGGTGTGATAACGTCAGGGGCCCTCTGACATGCCAAATATCTTCCTCACCTGCTCAGTGGTGGCTAAAATTACTTAAATGTATATACTTGTTAACTGTACAAATTATAGATAATGTTTAAAATACCATGTCCCAGGAAAAGGTAATACATGACCTGAAAAGTCCTCTAAAGTGTAAATGTCCAATATCCAATTTTGGGGTGTGGGGTAATCAGAATTGATGGAGATTTCAGGAAACCTCATGAAGGTATTTTATGGGAAGGGGGAAGGGGAGATAATCAAACCATAGCACTTCTACTTTGGATAGAGTGTTCTTGCCACATTGAATACATGTTCTGCCTCAGCTTAACTCTAGCCAACGGAGATTGAATGGCTTCATTGAAAGACTGGAGGTTTGGATCAAATAGCACTGGATTAAAATCCTCCTTCCATTTCCTCCACAGCTAGGACAGAAAGGAATTCAAACTCCCTCAAGGTCAGTTTCTTTATCCATAAAAAATGAGTGATGTATAAAAAGTTCTCTTCATTCCAAGTACTGTGCTGTGCATTTGACATGTATTGTATCTTTCAATCTGGATTCACCTGCATTTCATGGATGAAAGAATAGATAGGCATACTGGTTTGTTATGGGAGTTAAACGAGAGAAGCCTTCTAAAATATAAGGTACAGGGTCGAATACCTCAAATATCAGTAAATATTTGTCTATCCCTCCAATGTCCTTTTACAAGAGCAATACACACTAAGAGAACAAATACAGATTAATAAATTAATGGCTTTAAATTCTTGACTATTATTTATTTTCTGCCTCAAAAGATGTGTTCCTTCATGTCTCCCTGGCAAATTTATATCTTTTATTTAAAGTTTATATTTTATCTACTACATAAATCTGCCATATTCACTCCATGAGCACTTATTTTTCTTTTCTTTAAATTTCTAGATCTCAGAATTTGCACCCCTCAATCTGGCTCTGTACATCATTGTGTTGGGATTTCAGTCTATTTTGTAAAGTTTAGAGCTCAAGGTTTGCAGTCTGATTTTACTGTTGACAACTTGAAGGTCTAAAGTAAAATACTTAACCTCTCTGTGTCCTAGTTTCCTCACTTGAAAAATGGGGAAGGTTTATTTAAAAGTACCTGGAGTGGTAAGCAGATGTGGCTCAAGTGATTGGGCTTCCATCTACTATGTAGATGGAAGGTCCAGGGTTTGATTCCTGGAGACTCCTGGTGAAAAGCAAGCTGGCCCATGTGGCAAGCTGGCCTGAGCAAAGAGCTGGCCCATGTGGAGACCTGGCCTGTGAGGAGTGCTGGCCCATGAGGTGTGCTGGCCCATACAGAGTGCTGGACCATGCAGAGAGCTGGCACAGCAAAATTATGCAACAAAAAGAGACACAGAAGAGAGACAGTGAGAGACACAGCAGATCAAGGAGCTGAGGTTGTGCAAGAGAGTGAACAGCCTCTCTCCACTCTGGAAAGTCCCAGGATTGAATCCTAGTGCCACCTAAAGAGAAGACAAGCAGACACAGGAAAACATACAGAGAGCAGACAGCAAGCACAAAACAATGGGATGGGGGGAGAATAAATAAATAAACAACTGTTTTTAAAAAAAGTACCTGGAAGGCTATTATAAGGATTGAATTAAATAGCATATATAGAAGCACCAAATAAACATATGTACACAGCAGGCCACCCACAGGTGCTAGTCCGTCTTCAGTTGTCTCAAAAAACAATATTATCTTTGAACCACATGTGGCAGTTTGGCATTGTTTATGAATTTCCAAAAATAGACATTGTATTATGTTTGTAAACTGGTCTGTAACTGGGCATGATTAAATTATGATTAGAGCTTTGATTGGGCAACATCAGTAGTCCCCTTGGTGGGTGGGGACTCACAGAGAAAATGACATGGCAGAGAATAGATTTGGAGTTTGGGATGGTGGATCCTGGAAACTAAGGACACAGAGGAGCAGAGAGAAGGCTGGATTAGACATGGCAGAGGCCCAGGAAGAGAGATGAGCCATTTGTCTGATAGTTTATAGCTGACCTTGTGAAGAAAGCAGAGAAGCTGAGCCCAGAGAAACAAGCCCTGGGAAGAGAGGAAGCTGAACCCTTACAGACTTTGGCAGTCATCTTGCTCCAACATGCGGTGGCAGAGTTTGGTGAGGGAAGTAACTTATGCTTTATGGCCTGGTAACTGTAAGTTTCTACCCCAAATAAATACCCTTTATAAAAATCAACTGATTTCTGGTATTTTGCATCAGCACCCCTTTGGCTAAGATGCAACATATCATTTCTCATTTTTGTTTATGTATGATATATGTTCACATTCATGTATTAATCTAGTCATATTGAACTACTTGCAGTTTCCACTGTTGCAGTTGGGCAGTTTGATGTGATTATGAATTCCAAAAATATAATTTGATCATGCTTGTAAACTGATCTGTTAATCTGGGCATGATTAAGTTATGATTAGGGTGTTGACTGGGCTATGTCAGTAGGGCATTCAGCCCCACCCCTTGTTGGTTGGGGAATCAAATATAAAAGGCAAGGCAAAGGACAGAGGGAGCAGGTTTTGAGTAGCAGTTTTGATGTTGGAGTTTTGAAGTTGGAGAGAAGGCCCTGGGATAGAGACAAGCCGTTTGCTGAGAGTTTACAGCTGGCCTTGTGGAGAGAGGCAAAGCCTAGAGAGGCTCATAGTCTACAGCTGACCTTTTGGAGGAAACAGGGGCACTGAGGCCAGAGAGAAACACAGCCCTGGGAAGAGAGGAACCCAAGAAGCCTGAACCCTGGCAAACGTCGGCAGCTGTCTTGCTCCAACACGTGGCAGTGGACTTTGGTGAGAAAAGAAACTTATGCTTTATGGCCTGGTAACTGTGGACTTCTACCCCAAATAAATACCCTTTATAAAGACCAACCAATCTCTGGTATATTGCATTAGCGCCCCTTTGGCTGACTAATACAGAATTTGGTACTGAGGAGTGAGTAAGTGCTTTTGCATATACCAAAATGTTGGAACGGTTTTATAAATGGGTAAGGGTATTTTTTGGGAGGAATTGTGAAATGCTTGATGGAAAAGGCCTAGATCACTTTGAAGAAACTGTTGATAGCAATATGGATGTTAAAAAGCCTTTTTATGATGCCTTGGAAGTAAATGATGACACAATTATTGGAAGCTGGAGGAAAGGCAATCCATGTTTTAAAGTTGCAGAGAACTTAGCAAGATTAACTCCTGGTGTTATATGGAAGACAGAATTTGAAAATGGCGAACTTGAGCATTTACATGAAGTACTTTCCAAAGTAAACCTGGAGAATGTGGCTTGGCTTCTCCTTGCAGCTTATAGCAAAATGCTTGATGAAAGAAATATGCTAATGACTGAACTTTTGGGAACAAAGAAAACAGAAACTGATTCCAGAACTTCCAAGTTTCTGGAAATCAAATTCCCAGATGAAAATGCCCTATTTGAAGACTTTATTAAGCTTGGAACTTGTAACTCAGAATTGAAGATGCAGTTATCTCGGAAAGACTTGTGGAAAGTCTTACTGTCTGATGGCTTGGACCCCTGCTTCTTGGATGCTAAACCAACAATGTTTTTGAGAGTGCTGTATGAACAAAACCATTGTCAGCTTGGATAATAGAGGATATGGAATGGAAAGACTGAAGGAGAAACAGCTTTAGGAAGAAAATCATGGAAACTGAGATCTGGAATTAAGACATCGCCTTGGGCCAAGAGAGAAGTCCTACCCATGTGTACAGAGACGGTGAGTTTTCCCCAGTGGTTGAAGAGGGTGGATGTTCCCACCCAATGTTCAGAAAGAGTTTTGCTAGCCCAGGGTGCAGAGAAGGTGGCGCACATTCCTCAGAGATTAGGGTGGCTAAGTTCAGCACCCCATAGTTCTGAGAAGGGTGCTCCTGTCCCCCATGGATTAGAGAAGGCCAGGTGGTCAAATCATTGCTCTGACAGGGTTGAACCTGTATGCCAAAGGTTAGGGAAGGCCAGATGGTCAACTCGTTGCTCTGAGAGGGTTGAACCTGTATGCAGATTGTTAGGGGGAATGTTGTCTTCACCTCACTGTACTAGGGAGGCTAAGACTCTCACCCAAAGATTGGGTAAGGTGTGGAAATCACCCCAACTCTCTTGGAGGGTGAGGTCTGGAGATTGGTCGACACCCAGATGCTTGATGAGGGTGGAACCAAGAAAATGGCCATTGGGCAAGCCTGTGGAATGGGTTGGTCCCCATGTGGCCCCAAGGAGAAGAAACCAACATCTTAAGAATGACTCTCACACTTTGAAATCGAATGGAGGATGCCCTGCAGGTTTACTGA
>JAQZBX010032884.1:0-25642 GCA_029593785.1 Cabassous unicinctus | reverse complement strand
TTAGGTTTAGGGTTAGGTTTAGGGTAAGGATTAGCATTTAGGGTTAGGGTTAATGTTAGGGATAGGGCTTGGATTAGAATTAGGAATACAATGTGTTTGGATTAGGTTTAGGGTTATGGTATGTGTTTGGGTTAAGATTAGTGTTAGGTTTATATTTAGGATTAGGTTAGAGTTAGGGTCTAGGTTTAGGGTTAGGGTTAGTGTTAATATTAATGCTAGTGTTAGGTTTAGTGTTAGGGTTAGGGTTAAGTTAGGGTTAGGGTTAGGGTTAGTGTAAAGTTTAGGGTTAGGTTTAAGGTTAGATTAGGTTTAGAGTTTGGGTTTGATTAGGGTAAGTTTTACGGATAGAGTTAGGGTTAGGGTTTGATTTAGGGTTAGGGATAGGTTGGCATAATGATTAGGGTAAGTGTTAGGGTTTGGATTAGGGTTCGTTTTCTGGTAAGGGTTAGGTTAGTGTTAGGTTTTAGGTTTAGGGAAAGTGTTAGGGTTAGGGTTAGGTTAGGAGTACGGTATGGGTTAGGGTTAGGTTTAGGGTTTAGGTTTATGGATAGGGTTAGGGTTATTGATAAGCTAGGGTTAGGGTTAGGTTTAGGGTTAGGGTTAGCATAAGGGTTAGGTTTAGGGTTAGGTTTAGTGTTATATTAGGGTTAGGGTTAAGGTTAGGGTTAGGGTAAGTGTTAGGTTTTGTTGGTCTGCTATGCACTTGCATAAGGTTAGTGGGGTGTTAGGGATAGGGTTAGATTAAGTTTAGTGTTAGGTTTAGGGTAAGATTAGGGGTTATGTGGCTGCTTATACTTGCTTAGAGTTATGGATAGTGTTAGGATTAGGGTTAGGATTAAGGTTAGGTTCAGGGTTAGGTTGAGGTTAGGGTTAAGGTTAGTTTTAGGTTAAGGTTAGTGTGAGGTTAGGGTTAAGCTTAGGTTTAGGATTAGCATTTAGGGTTTGTGTTAGGGTTGGTTTCAGTGATAGGGCTTAGATTAGGGTTTGGGTAAGGGTTAGGATTAGGTTGGGGTTATGATTAGAGTTAGGGTTAGGATTTCGTTTATGGTTAGGATTATGGTTATGGTTATTTTAGGGTTAGGGTAAGAGAAAGGTTTGTGTTAGTGTTAGGTTTAGGTTAGGGTTAGGTTTAGGATTAGGGTTATGTTAGGGTTAGGGTTAGGGTATGTGTTAGGGTCAGGTTTACGGTTAAGGTTAGGGTTTAGTTTAGGTTTAGGTTTCATGTTATGTTTAGGTTTAGGGTTAGGTTAGGGTTAAGACTAGGGGTCAGGTAAGGGTCAGATTAATGGCGAGGGTTAGGTTAGGCTTAGGGTTAAGGTTAGTGTTTGTGTGTGTGCTATACACTTGCTTTGGATATGGGTGAGGTTTAGGGTGACAGTTAAGGTTAGGGTTCGGGTTAGATTAGCTTTAGGGTTAGGGTTAGGGTTAGGGATAGGTGTTGTTTGGATGCTTTGACCTTGCTTAGAGTTAGGGTAAGGTTTAGGATTAGGGTTAAGGTTAGGTTTAGGTTTAGTGTTACGGTGAGGATATGGTTAGGTTTAATGTTAGGTTAAGGTTAGGCTGAAGTTAGGGTTAGGTTTAGGATTAGGGTTTGGATTAGCATTTTTGGTTAGTGTTAGGGTTAGTGTTAGGGATAGGGTTTGGATTAGGGCTAGGGTTAAAATGGGCTAGGATAAGGGTTAGTGTTATGGTTTGGGTTTGGTTTAGGTTTAGGTTTATGATTAGGATAGGTTAGAGTTAGTGTTTAGGGTTAGGGTTAGAGTTTGTTTTAGTGTAAGGTTTAGGGTAAGTGTTGTGGATAAATTAGGGTTAGGTTTAGGGTTACAGTTAGGGTAAGGGTTGGGTTAGGTTTAGGATTAAGATTACGGTTTGGTTAAGTGTTAGATTAGGTTTAGGGTTAGGGTAAGGTTGAGGGTTAGGGTTTGGTTTAGGGTTAGGGTAAGGTTTAGGGTTAGCATTAGGGTTAAGGTTCAGGGTAGTTTTAGGGTTAGATTAGTGTTAACATAAGGGATTGATTTAGGGTTAGCATTAGGGTTAGGGTTAATTTGGGGTTATGATTAGGGTTATGGTTAGGGTTTGTGTTATGCTTAGGGTAAGGGTTAGGGTTTGGTTAGGGTTAGGTTTTATGGTTAAGGTTAGGGTTAGGCTTAGGGTTAGGATTAGCTAGGGTTAGGTTACAGGTTAGGGTTAGGGTTAGATTGGGTTAAGGTAAAGGTTAGAGTTAGGGTTAGGGTTAGGGTTAGGGCTAGTGTTTGGGTTATGTTTATGGTTAGGGATAAGGTTAAGCTAGTGTTAGGGTTAGGTTTAGGGATAGGGTTAGGGTTAGGATTAGGTTAAGGTTATGGTTAGGTTAAAGTTAGGGTTAGGATTAGGGTTAGTATTAGTTTTTAGTGTTAAGGTTAGGTTTAGTATTAGGGATGGGGTTTGGATTAGAGTTAATGTTAAGGTGGGTTAGGATAAGGCTTGGGTTCTGGTTTGGGTTTGGTTTAGGGTTAGGTTAGGTTTAGGTTTAGGGTTAGGGTTATGATAGTGTAAGGGTATTGGGTTAGGTTTAGGGTTAGTGTAAGTGTAAGGGTTAGGGTTAGGGTTAAGTAAGGGTTAGGGTAAGGGTTAAGCAAGGGTTAGGATTAGGTTTAGGGTTGGGTTAGGGTAAGGGTTATGGTAAGTGTTACGGTTAGGGTTAGGGTGAGAGTTTGCTTGTCTGCTATGCACTTACTTTCACTCGGATGAGAACACATGGCTTTCACCTAATGCTAAGCCAATGCAGTGGTTTCTTCACTTTACAAACCTAAATGAGATTTGTGTTTTATTGGCTGCTATGCATGTGATTTCACTTAAAATCATCCTCAAAACACTCATTTTACCTAACATGCTGTGAATGCAGGAGTTAATTCAACATTGTAAGGTAAGTAAGATACTTATTTCTTTAGCTCCTATGGCTTGCTTTCACTCATTATCAATGTAAAAACACTGCTTAGCCCTAATGCTATGCCAAAGCACTGGTTTCTTCAGTTTTCCGAATTAAGCGATATACTCATTACATTGGCAGCTATGCCCTTGTTTTCATTTAGAACGAATGTCAAAACACTACTTTTAGTTTGCCACGGCTGCAGTTTCTTCACTTTTGAAATCTAATAAAGATTCTTGTTTCTTACACTGCTATGCACGTATTTGTTTGAAGGCTATGCATTAGCTTTCACTCATATGGCAACAGACATCTTTTAACTAATGCTAAGCCAATGCAGTGGTTTAGGGTTAGGGTTAGGGTTAGGGTTAGGGTTAGGGTTAGGGTTAGGGTTAGATTCAGGTTAGGGTAGGGTTACGGTTAGGGTTAGGTTTAGGTTAGGGTTAGTGCTAGTGTTATGGTTATGTTTAGGGTAAGGATTACGGTTAGGATTAGGGTTAAGTTTAGCATTTGGTTTAGGGTTAGATTAGGTTTATGGTTAGGTATGAGTTAGGATTAGGGTTAGGGTTTGTTTAGGGTTAGGATTAGGGTTAGTGTTAGGGTTAGGTTTAGATTTAGGTTAGTGTTAGGTTTAGGGTTAGGGTTAGGTTTAGTGTCAGGATTAGGGTTAGTTTTAAGGTTAATGTTTGTTTGGCTGCTATACATTTCCTTTCATTCACATGTGAACACATGGCTTTTAACTAATTCTAAGTGAATTCAATGGTTTAGGTTTAGGGTTAGGGTTTGGGTTAGAGTCACGTTTAGTTTTAGGGTTAGGGTTAGATTAGGGTTTGGCTTAGGGCTAGTGTTAGAGTTAGGTTAGAGTAAGTGTTAGGGTTAGGGTTAGTGTTAGGATTTGGGTTAGGGTTAGGTTCGCTTTAGGATTAGGGTTAGGGTTAGTGTTTGTGTTTGTGTTAGGCTTCTGGTTAGGGTTAGGGTTAGGTTTAAGGTTATGTTTAGGGTTAGCGTTAGTGTCAGTTTAGGGTTAGGGTTACAGATAGGGATAGGCTAATGTTAAATTAAGGGTTTGGATTTGTGTTAGGTTTTGCTTTATGGATAGGGTTAGGTTAGTGTTAGGGTTACGGTTAGTGTTAGTGTTATGTTTTGTTTTGCTTCAATGCACTTGCTTTCACTCACATGTGAACACATGGATTTTACCTAATGCTAAGACAATGCAGTGGTTTTCAGTTAGGGTTAGGGTTAGGGTTACGGTTCGGTATAAGTTTAGGGTTGGGGTTAGATTAGGGTTATGTTTAGGGTTAGGGTGAAGATTAGGGTTAGTGTTAGGGTTTGTTTTAGGGTAAGGTTTAGGGTTAGGGTTAGGATTAGGGTTTAGGCTTTGTGTTAGTTTTATGGTTAGGGTTAGGTTTAGGGTTAGTGTTAGAATTAGTTTACGGTTAGGTTAAAGTTAGGTCTGGGGTAATGTTTAAGGTTAGGTTATGGGTTAGGGTTAGGGTTTAGTGTTAGGGTTAGGGTAAGTGTTAGGAATAGGTATTGGTTAGGTTAGGGTTAGGGATATGTTGTAGGTTTGAGTTAGGATTAGGGTTATGTTATGTTTAGGATTAGGGTTAGGATTTTGGTTAGGATTAGGGTTAGGTTTAGGGTTAAGTTAGGGTTAGGGTTTTGGGTTAAGGAAAGGGTTAGGGTTCTGTTTAACATTAGTTTTACAGTTATGGTTTGCATTAGGGTGAGTGTTAGTTTTATGGGTTTTTTTGGTTGGCATGCACTTACTTTCACTCACATGTATACACACGGCTTTTACCTAATTCTAAGCCAATGCAGTGGTTTCTTCCCTTTACAAACCTAAATAAGATTTGTGTTTTATTGGCTGCTATGCTTCTGATTGCACTTGAAATTATCTTCAAAACACTGGTGTTACCTAACACGCTGTGAATGCAGAAGTTTATTCAACTTTGAAAGTCAATAAGGTACTTGTTTGTATATCTGCTATGCGCTTGCTTTCACTCATTGTTAAGGTAAAAACAATGCTTTTCCCTAATGCTATGCCAAAGCACTGGTTTCTTCAGTTTTCCAAATTAAACGATATACTCATTACATTGCCAGCTATTCCCTTGTTTTCACTTACAATGAATATCAAAACTGTGCTTTGACTACGCCAAAGTTGCTGTTTCTTCACTTTTGAAATCTAAGTAAGATTCTTGTTTCTTACATTGCAATTCAATTGTTTTCACTTACAATCAACTTGAAAACACTACTTTTCCTTAATTCTGGCTGAATGCAGTGAGTTCTTTGGTTAAGAAAACCAAAAAAGAAACTTGTTTCATTGGCTGTTTTGCATGTGTATTCACTTACAATCAACTTCAAACACTGGTTTCACTTAACTCTCTGTGAATGCAGTACTTAATTCAAGATTGAAAGGAATGTAAGATTCTTGTTTGTTTGCATGCTATGCACTTGCTTTCACTCATATGTCAACACACGTCTTCTATCTAATGGTAAGCCAAAGCTGTGGTTAAGGATTAGGGTTAGGGTTAGGGCTAGAGTAAGGGTTAGCGTTAGGGTTATGTTTAGTGATAGGGAAAGGGGTAGTGGTAGGTTAAGGTTGGGGATTAAAGTTAGGGTTAAGGTTAAAGTTAGGGTTAGAATTAGGGTTAGGGTTAGGGCTAAGGTTTATGGTTTGTGTAAGGATTTGTGTTAGGATTAGGGTTAGTGTAAGTGTAATGTTTAGGTTAAGGTTAAGTTTAGGGTTTGGGTTAGGGTTAAATTAGGGTTAGGCTTTGGGTTAGCATTAGGCTTAGTGTTAGGGTAAAGTTTTTGTTAGGGTTAGGGTAAAGGTTAGGTTTAGCGACAGGGTTAGTGTTAGGGTTAGGGTTAAGTTAGGGTTAGGGTTAAGTTTAGGGTTAGGGTTTGTGTTTGCATTAGGCTTAGTGATATGGTTAGGGTTAAATTTATCTTAGGGTTACGGTTTAAGGTTACTGTTTGGGTTAGGGTTAGGTTTAGGTTAAGGTTAAGGGTTAGTGTTAGGTTTAGGATAGGGTTAGGGTTAGGTTTAGGGTTAGGATTAGTGTTAGTGTTTGGGTTAGGCTTAGAGTTTGGGTTAGGGTTAGGTTTAAATTTTGGTTAGTGTTAGGTTTAGGGTTATTGTTTGGGTTAGGTTTAGGTTTAACTTTTGGGTTAGGGTTAGGTTTAGATTAGGGTTAGGGTAATGGTTAGGTTTAGGGTTGGGTTAAGGTTAGGATTAGGTTAGGGTTATAGTTAGGGTTAGGGTTAGGGTAAAGGTTGGGCTTAGGGTTATGGTTAAGGTTAGGGTCAGGGTTATTGTTAGATTAGGGTGAGGTTTAGGGTTTGGATGAGTGAAAGAGTTTGCATAGATAAGGGTTAGGGTTATGGTTAGGGTTAGGGTTAAGGTAAGGTTATTGTTAGAATTAGGGTTAGGGTCAAGGTTCGGGTTACGGTAATTGTTAGGGTAAGGTTTAGAGTTAGGGTTAGATTTAGGTTAGGGTTAGATTAGGATTAGGGGTAGGAATAGTGTTAGGTTTACGGTTAGGGTTCGATTAGGGTTAGGATTAAGGTTAGAATTTGGGTTAGAGTTAGGGTTAGGTTTAGGTTTAGTGTTAGTTTAGGGTTAGGGTTTAGCGTTTGGGTTAGGGTTAGGGTTAGGTTTAGGGTTAGGTTTAAGGATAGTTTTGGTTTAGGGTTTAGGGTTAGGGTTAGGGTTAGGGTTAGTTTAGTGTTTGGGTTAGGTTAAGGATAGGATAGGGTTAAGGAAATAGTTAGGTTTAAGTTTAGATTTAGATTAGGGTTGGGGTTGTTTGTGTTGAGATATGGTTAGGTTTGGTGTTGTAGTTAGGTATAGGGTTAAATTAGGGTTAGGGTTTAGTGTTATCGTTAGGGTTATGATAGGGATAAGTTTATGGTTTGGGTTAGGTTTACGGTTAGGTATAGTGTTAGAGTTAGTTTTAGGGTTAGGGTTAATGTTATGGATAAGATTAAGTTGGGGTTAGGGTTAGGGTTAGGGTTAGGAATTTTTTGCCTGCTATGCAATTGCTTTCACTCACATGTGAACACGGATTTTACCTAATGTTAAGCCAATGCAGTGTTTTAGGTTTAGGTTTAGGTTTAGGGTTAGGTTTGGGGTTAGGGTTAGGGTTAAGTTTAAGGTTAGATTAGGGTTAGAGTTAGGATTAGGATTAGGGTTTGGTTTTAGTGTTATGGTTAGCGTTTGAATAGGGTTATGGTTGTGGTAAGGGTTAAAGTTAGGGTTAGGGTTAGGTAAGGGTTACAGTTAGATAAGGGTTAGATTTTGGGTTAAAGTTTAGGTTACGGTTAGGGTTACAGTTACCGTTAGTGTTAGGTTACGGTTAGGGTTAAGGTTACGTTTAGGGTAAGGATTAGGTTCAGGGTTAGGATTAAACTTAGGGTTAGAGTTTGAATAGTGTTAGGGTTAGGGTTAAGTTAGGGTTAGGATTAGGGTTATGTTTAGTGTTAGGGTGAGAATTATAGTTAGGGTTAATGTTAGTGTTATGGTTAGGTTTTGGGTTAGGGTTAGGTTAGGGTTAGGGTTAGGATTAGGTTTAGGGTTAGATTAAATTATTGTTAGGGTTAGGGTTACGTTTAGTGTTAGGGTGAGAATTATAGTTAGGGGTTGGGTTAGTGTTATGGTTAGGTTTTGGGTTAGAGTTAGGTTAAGGTTAGGGTTAGGATTAGGTTTAGGTTTAGGGTTAGGGTTATGGATAGTGTTAGGATTTGTTTGGTGGCTATGCACTTCCATTCACTCACATGTGAATGCATGGCTTTTAGCTAATTCCAAGCCAATGCAGTGGTTTACGGTTAGAATTAGTTTTAGGATTAAGTTAGGGTTACGGTTAGGGTTAGCGTTAGGGTAAAGGTTAGGCTTAGGGTTATGGTTATGGTTAGAGTTTTGGTTAGATGACATTTAGGGTTAGGGTTAGATTTAGGGTTAGGGTTGGTTAGGGTATGGATTAGGGTTAGGGTTAGGTTAGGTTTAGGGTTAGATTATGGTTATGATTAGGTTCAGGTTTAGGGTTAGTGGTAGGTTTTAGGTTAGGTTATGTTAGTGATAGAATTAGGGTTAGAGTTATGGTTAGTGTTAGGATTAGGGTTAAGGGTTGGGTTTAATGGTAGGGTTAGATTTAGGGTTAGATTAGGTTTAGTGTTGGGGTTTGGGTTTGGTTTAAGTGTTAGGGTTAGGGTTTGCATTAGGGTTAGGTTTAGGGTTAGGGTAAGGTTTACGGTTAGGGTTAGAGTTAGGTTAGGTTTAGGATATGGTTTAGGGTAAGTTTAGGGTTATGTTAGAGTTAGGATTAAAGTTAGGGTTAGGATTAAGATTTTTGTTGCTGTTAGGTTAAGGTATAGGGTTAGGGTTAGGGTTTGGTTTAGGGTTAGTGTTAGGGTTTGGTTAGGTTATCGTAAGTGTTAGGATTAGAGACACGGTAAGGGTCAGGGTTATGTTTAGTGTTACGGGTATGGTTAGGGTTAGATTAGGGTTACAGTTAGGTTTAGGTTTACCGTTAAGTTAGAGTTAGGGTTAGGGTTAGGGTTAGGGTTAGGGTTAGATTTGGGTTAGGGTTTCGGTTAACATTAGGTTTAGTGTAGGGGTTATGGTTACGGATAGAATTAGGTTAGGGTTAGTGTATGGGTTACTTTATGGTTAGGGTTATGTTAGGGTTAGGTTTAAGGTTAGGGTTAGGGTTAGATTGAGGTTTAGTGTTAGGGTTAGGGTAAGAGTTAGATTAGGGTTAGAGTTAGTTTTTGGTTAGGGTTTGCATAAAGTTTGGGTTAGGTATAAGGTTAGGGTTAGGGTTAGGGTTAAGATTATGGATAGAGTTATGGTTAGGGTTTGGGTTAGTGTTAGTGTTAGGGTAAGGATTACAGTTAGATTCAGATTTAGGCTTAAGGTTAGTTTAGGTTTAAGGTTAGGGTTAGGTTTACGGTAAGTGTTAGGGTTAGGGTTAGAGTTAAGTTAGGGTTATGTTATGTGTTAGGTTAGGGTTAGGATTATGTTAGAGTTAGGTTTATGATTAGGGTTAGGGTTAGGTTTAATGTTATGTATAGTGTTAGGTTAGAGTTAGTTTAAGGGTAGGATTTGTTTGGCTGCTAGGTGCCTGCTTTCACACACAAGCAAACACACGGCATTTACCTAATTCTAAGCCAATGCAGTGGTTTCTTCACTTTACAAACCTAAATAAGATTTGTGTTTTATTGGCTGCTATGCATGTAATTTCACTGAAAATCTTCCTCAAAACACTGTTGTTACCTAACACGCTGTGAATGCAGGAGATAATTCAACTTTGAAAGTTAAGTAAGATACATGTTTGTTTGGCTGCTTTCTACTTCTTTCACTCATTATCAATGTAAAAACACTGCTTATCCCTAATGCTATGCCAAAGCACTGCTTACTACAGTTTTCCAAATTATGCGATGTACTCATTACTTTGGCAGCTCTGCCCTTGTTTTCACTTACAATGAATATTAAAAAACTGCTTTTACTGTCAATGCTGCAGTTTTTTCACTTTTGAAATCTAAGTAAGATTCTTTTTTCTTACACTACTATGCACGTGTTTTCACTTGCAATCAACTTGAAAACACTGGTTTTCCCTAATGCTAGCTGAAGGCAGTGAGTTCTTTGGTTTAGAAAACCAAAAACAAACTTGTTTCATTGGCTTTGTATGTGAATTCACTTACAATCAACTTCAAGATGCTGATTTCACATAAATGTGTGTGAATGCAGAAGTTGCTTCAATTTTGTATGGCAAGTAAGATTCTTATTTGTTTGGCACTATGCACTTGCTCTCACTCATATGTCAACACACGGCTTTTACCTAATGCTAAGTGAATGCAGTGGTTTAAGTTTAGGGTTAGGGTTAAGGTTAGGGTTAGGGTTAGGGTTAGGGTTAGGGTTCAGGTTAGGGTTAGTATTAAGTTAATGTAAGGTTTACGTTAAGGGTTAGTTTAGGGTTAGTATTAGGGTTAGGGTTAGGGTTTTGTTTTGGGTTAGGGTTAGGTTTAGGTTTAGGGTTAGGGTTAAGGTTAGGGTAAGGGTTAGTGTTAGGCTTAGGGTTAGTGTTAGGGTTAGATTAGGGTTAGCGATAGTGTTAGGGTTAGGGTTAGGGCTGGGTTGGGGTTATGGTTATTTTTAGGGTTAGTGTTAAGTTTAGCATTAGTGTAAAGGTTAGGGTTAGCGATAGGTTTAAGGCTAGGTTTATGGTTATGGTTATATTACGGATAGGGTTAGGGTGAGGGTTAGATTCGGGTTAGGATTAGGGATAAATTTAGGGTAAGGGTTAGGGTTAGAGTTAAGGTTACAGTTAGGTTAGGGTTATGTTTAGCATTATGTTTAGGGTTAGGGTTAGCGTTATGGAAAGGGATAGTTTAGGGTTAGTGTTAGGGTTAGGGTTAGGGTTGGAGTTAGGTTAGGGTTATAATTTGCATTAGGGTTGGGTTTAGGGTTTGTGTTAGTTTAGGGTTAGGTTTAGGTTTAAGTTTAGTTTTAGGTGTGGGTAAGAGTTAGAGTTATGATTAGGGTTAGTGTTAGAGTTAGGGTTATGTTTATGCTTAGGGTTAGTGTTAGGGCTGGAATAGGGTAAAGTTTAGGATTAGGGATAAGTTTAGGATCACGTTAAGGGTTACGGTTAGATTACGGTTGGGGTTAGGATTAGGGTTAGGTTCGGGTTAGTATTAGGTTACGGTTAAGGTTAATGTTAGGGTTTATGGTTAGGTTTACGGTTAGGGTTATGGTTAGGTTAGGGTTAGGGTTAGGCTTAAGGTTAGGTTTGGGTTAGGGTCAGATTTTGGTTTAGGTTTAGTGCTAAATTTAGTTTTAGGATTAGGTTTGGGTTATGGTTAGTTTAGTGTTAGGGTGAGTTTAGGCCCAGGTTTAGGGATGGTGTTAGGGTTAAGGTTAAGGTAAAGGTTATGGATAGGTTTAGGTTAGGGTTAGTGTTAGGTTAGGGTTTGTTTGGCTGCTATGCACTTGCTTTCACTCACTTGTGAACTCACAGCTTTTACCAAATGCTAAGCCAATGCCGTGTTTTAGGTTTAGGGTTAGGTATAGGGTTTGGGTTAGTGTTAAGTTTAGGATTAGGGTTATATTAGGGTTAGGGTTAGGGTTAGGGTTAGATTTAGGGTTAGGGTTTGGGTTTAGGATTAGGGATAGGTTAAGCTAGAGTTGGGTTTTGGATTAGGGTTAGTGTTAGTGTTAGGTTTTGTGTTATTTTTAGGTTTAGACTTAGGTTTAGGGTTAGGTTAGGGTTAGAGTTATGTTTAGGGTTAGGGTTAGGGTTAGGTGAAGTTCAGGGTTAGGTTATGTTTAGGGTTAGGTTTAGGGTTAGGGGTAGGGTTAGGGTTAGGTTTAGGGTTTGTTTGGCTGCTATGCACCAACTTTCACTCACATGTGAACACACGGCTTTTACATAATGCTAACCAATGCAGTGGTTTCTTCATTTTACAAACTTAAATAAGTTTTCTGTTTAATTTGCTGCTATGCATGTGATTTCACTTAAAATCATCTTCAAATTCTGGTTTTACCTTACACCCTGTGAATGCAGGAGTTAATTCAACTTTGAGAGTTACATAAGATACCTGTTTTTATGGCTGCTTTGTGCTTGCTTTCACTCATGATCAATGTAAAAACACTGCATTTCCCTAATGATTTGCCAAAGCACTGGGTTCTCCAGTTTTCCAAATTATGCGATATACTTATTACATTACCAGCTATGCCCTTTTATTCACTTACAACCAATGTCAAAACATTGCTCTTACTCTGACAAAGCTGCAGTTTCTTCACTTTTGAAATCAAGGAAAGTTTCTAGTTTCTTACACTGCTATTCTCGTGTTCACTTACAATCAACTTGAAAACAGTGCTTTTCCTTAATGCTAGCGGAATGCATTGAGTTCTTTTGTTAAGAAAACCAATAAAGAAACTTATTTCATTGGCTGCTTTGCATGTGTATTCACTTACAATCAATGTCAACACACTGGATTCACCTAACTCTCAATGAATGCAGTAGTTACTTCAAGTATGAAACCTAAGTTAGATTCTTGTTTGTTTGGCCACTATGCACTTGCTTTCACTCATATGTCAACACACGAATTTTACCTAATGTTAAGCCAATGCAGTGGTTAAGGGTAAAGGTTAGGGTTAAGGTTAGTGTTAGGATTAGGTTTAATGTTAGGTTATTGTTAGGGTTAGGGCTAGGCTTAGGGTTAGGTTAAGGGTTAGGGTCAGTATTATGTTTAGCATTAGGGTTAGGCTATGTTTAGGTTTAGGTTTTGGTTAAGGGTTAGGTTTAGGTTTAGGGTTAGGGTTACGTTTAGGGTTAGGGTTAGGGTTACATTTAGGGTTATGGATAGGGTGAGATTAGGGTTAGTAATAGGGTTAGGGTTAGGTTAGGTTTAGGTTTATGGTTAGGGTTAGAGTTAAGTTTATAGTTATGGATAGGGTTAGGTTAGGGTTAGGGTAATGGTTAGGGTTAGCCTTAGGGTTAGGGTTTGTTTGGCTGCTATGCACTTGCTTTCACTCACATGTGAACACACAGCTTTTACCTAATGCTAAGCCAATGCAGTGGTTTAGGTTTAGGGTTAGGGTTATTGTTAGGGTTAGGTTTAGTGTTAGATTAGGGTTAGGGTTTAGGGTTAGGGTTAGGGTTGTTTCTAGGGTTAGGGGTAGTTTTAATTTAGGGTTTGCATTTTGGGTTTGGATTAGTGTTACATTTAGGGTTAGTGTTAGGTTTGGGTTAGGGTTAGTGTTTGGGTAAGTTTAGGGTTAGAGTTAGGGTTAGGGTTAGGGTTAGGGAAAGCGTTGGGGTTATGTTTAGGTTTTGAGTTTGGGATGGGGTTAGTTTTTGGTTAGGATTAGGATTAGAATTAAGGTTATGTAAGAGTTAGGGTTAGTGTTAGAGTTTGTTTAAGGTTATGATACGGGTTAAGTAAGTTTTAGGCTTATGTTAGGGTTAGTTTTAAGGTTAAGGATAGGTTTAGTTTCAGGTTTAGGGTTATGGTTAATTTTAGGGTTAGATTAGGTTTAGGAATTGGGTTAGGTTAGAGTTAGGGTTAGGTTAGGGTTATGTTTAATGTTAGTGTTCGCATTAGATTTAGGGTTATGGATAGGGTTAAGTTTGGGTTAGGGTTAAGTTTAGGGTTGTGGTTATGAATAAGGTAGGGTTTAAGGTAAAGGTTTGTGTTAGTGTTAGGTTTAGTTTAGGGTTAGGGTTAGGGTTAGGTTTTACTTTACGGTTTGTTTGACTGCTCTGCACTTGCTTTCACTCACATGTAAACACAAAACTTTTACCTAAAATTAGGCCAATGCAGTGGTTTCTTCACTTTACAAACATAAATAAGTTTTTTGTTTTATTGGCTGCTTCAAAACACTGGTTTTACCTAACACACTGTGAATGCAGGAGTTAATTCAACTTTGAAAGTTATGTAAGATACTTGTTTGTATGGCAGCTTTGTCCTTGCTTTTGGTCATTATCATTGTAGAAACACTGCTTTTCCCTAATGGTTTGTGAAATAACTGGTTGCTTCAGTTTTCCAAATTATGTGATATACTCATTACATTGGCAGCGATGCCCTTGTTTTCACTAACAAAGAATGTCAGAACACTGCTTTTACTATGTCAAAGCTGCAGTTTCTGCACTTTTGAAATCAAGGTAAGATTCTTGTTTCTTAGACTGCTATGCAAGTGTTTTCACTTTTTCATTGGCTGCTTTGCATGTGTATTCAATTACAATCAAACTCAAGACACTGGTTTCACCTAACTCTCTGAGAATGCACTAGTTACTTTTGAAAGGTACGTAAGATTCTTGTTTGTTTTGCTGCTATGCCTTTGCTTTCACTGATATGTCAACACATGGGTTTTACCTAATGCTAATCCACTGCGGTTTTTTAGGGTTATGGTTATGGTTATGGTTATGGTTATGGTTAGGTTTAGGGTTAGGGTTAGATTAAGGTTAGGGTTAGGGTAAGGGTTCAGGTTAGGGTTAGGTTTAGGGTTCAGTTAGGGTTACAGTTAGGGTTAGAGTTAGACTTATGGTCAGGTAAGATTTAGGGTTAAGCTTAGCATTAGGGTTAGGGTTAGCGTTAAAATAGGGTTAGGGTGAGGTTTAAAGTTTGGGTTAGGGTTACGGTTAGGTTAGGGTTAGGATTAGGGTTTAGGTTAGAGTTAAGTTTTGGGTTAGAGGTATGGTAGGGTAAGGGTTTTGGTTAGGTTTGCGAAAGGGTTTTGGGTTAGCGTTAGGGTTGGTGTTAAGATTAGTGTTAGGTTTTCGGTTAGAGTTAGGGTTAGGGTTAGTTTAGGGTCAGAATTTGGGATAGGAATAGGGTTTGGGTTAGGGTTAGGATTAGGGTTATGTTAAGGTTAGGGTTAGGGTTAGGTTTAGGATTACGGTTAGGTTCAGGGTTAAGGTTAGGTTTAGGGTTTGTTTATCTGCTATACATTAGCTTTCACACATAGGTGAACACACAGCTTTTACGTAATGCTAAGCCAATGCACTGGTTTCTTCACTTTACAAACCTGAATAAGATTTGTGTTCTATTGGCTGCTATGCATGTGATTTCACTTAGAATCATCTTCAAAACCCTGGTTTTACCTAACAAGCTGTGAATGCAGGAGTTAATTCAACATTGAAAGTTAAGTAAGATCCTTTTTTTTTTGGCTGCTATGTGCTTGCTTTCACTCATTATCAATGTAAAAACCCTGCTTTTCCCTAATGCTATGCCAAAGCACTTTTCTCTTTAGTTTTACAAATTAAACAATATACTTATTACATTGGCAGCTATGCCCTTGTTTTCAGTTAAAACAAATGTCAAAACGCTGCTTTTACTATGTCAAAGTTTCAGTTTCTTCACTTTTGAAATCAAGGTAAGATTCTTGTTTCTTACACTGATATGCACGTGTTTCACTTACAATCAACTTGAAAACACTGCTTTTCCTTAACACTGGCTGAATGCATTGAGTGCTTTTGTTAAGAAAACCATAAAAGAACTTGTTTCATTGGCTGCTTTGCATGTGTATTCATTTACAGTCAACTTCAAGTCACTGCATTCACGTAATTCCCTGTGAATGCAGTAGTTACTTCATGTATGATAGGTAAGTAAGATTCTTGTTTGTTTGGCTGCTATGTCCTTGCTTTCACTCATATGTCAACACACGACATTTACCTAAGGCTTAGTCAATGCAGTGTTTAAGGGTAAAGGTTAGGGTTAGGATAAGGGTAAGTGTTAGGTTATAGTTAGAGTTAAGTTTAAGCTTAGGTTTAGGTTATGGGTTAGGTTTAGGATTACGGTTTAGAATAGGGTTTGGGTTATGTATAGGATTAGGTTTTAGCTAAGGGTTAAGTTTAGGTTTAGCATTATGGTTAGGGTTAAGTTTAGGGTTATGGATAGTGTTATGTTAAGGTTAGGGTTAGGGTTAGGTTTAGAGTTAGGGTTAGGTTTATGATTAGGTTTAGGGCTAGGTTAGGGATAGATTTAGAGTTTGGGGTTTGGTTAGAGTTTGGGTTACGTTTAGGTAAATGTTAAGTTTAGGTTAGGTTTATGTTTAGGTTTAGTTTTGCGGTTCAGGTAAGGGTTGCTTTTAGAGTTTAGGGTTCGGGTTAGGGCTAGGGTTAGGGTTATGTTTACGTTTATGGATAGGGATAGGCTTAAGGTTAATGTTAGGGTTGGTTTGAATACTATGCACTTGCTTTCACTCACATGTAAACACATGGCTTTTACATAACATTAAGCTAATACTATGGTTTCTTCACTTTACAAACCTAAGTAAGATTTGTGTTTTATTGGCTGCTATGCATGGGATTTCACTTAAAATTACATTGAAAACACTGGTTTTACCTAACATGCTGTGAAGGCAGGAGTTAATTCAACTTTGAAAGTCACATAAGATACTTGTTTCTTTGGCTGCTATGCACTTACTTTCACTCATTATCAATATAAAAACCCTGTTTTTCGCTAATGCTATGCCAAAGCACTTGTTTCTTTAGATTTCCAAATTTAGCAATATACTCATTATATTGTCAATTATGCCCTTGTTTTCACTTACAACCAATATCCAAACACTTCTTTTACTATGCCAAAGCTGGTTTCTTCACTTATGAAATCTAAGTAAGATTCCTGTTTCTTATACTGCCATGAACGTTTTTTCACTACCAATCAACTTGAAAACACTGCTTTTCCCTAACACTGGGTGAATGCAGTGAGTTCTTTGGTTAAGAAATCCAAAAAAGGAACTTGTTTCATTGGTTGCTTTGCATGTGTATTCACTTACAATCAGCTTCAAACACTGGTTTCACCTAACTCTCTGTGAATGAAGTAGTTACTTGAAATTTGAAAAGTAAGTAAGATTCTTATTTGTTTGGCTGCTATGCACTTGCTTTTACTCATATGTCAACACATGGCTTTTATCTAATGCTAAAGCAAAGCAGTGGTTTAGGGTTAGGATTAGGGTTAGTGTTAGGGTAAGGGTTAGATTTAGAATAGGTTTAGAGTTTGGGGAAGGATTAGGGTTAGGTTTAGGTTTAGGGAAATGGTTAGGGATAGGGTTAGGTTTATGGTTAGGATTACGGTTATGGTTTGATTAGCTTTAGGGTTAGGGTTAGCGTTAGGTGTAGGGTTAGGCTTAGGGTTAGTTTAGGGGTAGGATTAGGGTTGGGGTTAATGTAGGTTTTTGGTTATGGTTAGGTTTAGGGTTAGGGTTAAGTTTAGGGTTAGCGTTAGAATTACCTTAGGGTTAGGATTAGGTTTAGGATTAGCATTAGGGTTATGGTTAGTTTTGGGTTAGGATTAGGGTTAGGTTTAGGGTTAGGCATTGGGTTATGGTTTGGGTAAGGGTTAGGGTTATGGTTAAGGTCAGGGTTAGGTTTAGGTTATGGTTAGGATTAGGTTTGGGTTTAGTGTTAGGCTTTGAGTAAGGGATTGGCTAAGGGCTACGGTTAGGGTTAGGGTTATGCTTAGTGTAAAGTTTAGGGTTAGCGTTAGGGTTAAGCTTAGATTATCGTTAGGGTTAGGGATAGGTTTAAGGTTAGTGTAAGTTAGGATGAAGATTAGAGTTACATTTAGGGTTAGGGTTAGCGTTAGTGTAAAGTTTAAGGTTAGGGTTTGAGTAAGGTTAGGGTTAGTTTAGGGTTATGGTTAGGGTTAGGGTTAGTGTAAGGTTTAGGTTTAGCGTTAGAGTTAGGTTAGGTTTAGGATATGGTTAAGGTTAGGGTTAATGTTAGCGTAAAGTTTAGGGTTAGGGTTAGGGTTACGGTTAGGGTTTGGGTTAGGTGTAAGATAGGGTTAGGGTAAGATTAGGGTTAGGGGTAGTGTTAGGGTTTAGGTTAGGGTAATGTTAGGCTTAGGAGTAGACTTAGGGATGGGGTAATATTTTGGTTAGGGATAGGGTAATTTAAGTTTAGGGTTAGGGTTAGATTAGGGTTAAAGTTAGGGTTCATGTTTGGGTTAGGGTTAGATTAGTGTTAGGGTTTATGGTTAGAGTTAGGGTTAGGGTTAGGGTTAGGTGTAGTTTAGGTTTAGGGAGAGGGTTAGTGTGAGGGTTAGGGTTCCTTTAGGGTTTTTTTGGTTGCTATTCACTTGATTTCACTCACATGTGAACAAACGGTTTTCACCTAATGCTAAGCCAAAGCAGTAGTTTAGGGTTAGGGTTATGGTTAGGGTTATGGTTAAGGTTGATAATGGATTGGGTTAGGTTTAGGGTTAGGGTTAAAGTTATGGTTAGTGTAAAGGTTATGTTTAGGGTTAGGGTTAGATTAGGGTTAGGTTTATGTTTATGGTTATCATTAGGGCTAGGTTTATGTTAAATTTAGGGTTAGAGTTAGGGTAAATTAGGGTTGGGGTTAGGGTTAGGTTAAGGGTTAGGTTAGGGTTAGGGTAAGGCTAGGTATAGGGTTAGGTTTAGGATTGGGATTAGGCTTAGTGTTAGCGTTATGGTTAGTGTTAGTGTTAGGGTTAAGTTTAGGGTTTAGGGTTAGGTTTAGGGTTTGTTTAGCTGCTATACACTTGCTTTCACTCACAGGTGAACACACCACTTTTACCTAATGTTAAGCCAATGCATGGGGTCCTTCACTTTACAAACCTAAATAAGATTTGTGTTTTATTGGCTGCTATGCATGTGCTTTGGCTTAAAATCATCTTCAAAACGCTGGTTTTACCTAACAAGCTGAGAATGAAGGAATTAATTCAACTTTGAAAGTTAAGTAAGATATTTGTTTGTTTGGTTGCTATACGCTTGCTTTCACTCATTATCAATGTAAAAACACTGCTTTTCCCTAATTCAATGTCAAAGCACAGGTTTCTTCAGTTTTCCAATCTAAGCGATATACTCAATACATTGGCAGATATGCCCTTGTTTTCACTTACAACAAATGTCAAAACACTGCTTTTATTATGCCAAAGCTTCAGTTTCTTCACTTTTGAAATCTAAGTGAGATTCCTGTTTCTTACACTGCTATGCTCGTGTTTTCACTTACAATCCACTTGAAAACACTACTTTTCCCTAATGCTTGCTGAATGTAGTGAGTTCTGTTGTTAAACAAACCAAAAATGAAACCTGTTTCATTGGCTGCTTTGCATATGTATTCTCTTACTATGAACTTCAAGACACTGGTTTCACCTAACTCTCTGTGAATCCAGTAGTTACGTCAAGTTGGAATCGTAAGTAAAATTCTTGTTTTTTTGTCTGCTATGCAAATGCTTTCACTCATATATCAACACACGGCTTTTACCTAATGCTAAGCCATTACAATGGTATAGGGGTAGTGATAGTGTCAGGGTTATGTTTACAGTTACGGTTAGGGTTAGGGTTAGATTACGTTTAGGGTTAGGGTTATGGTTAAGTTTGGGTAAGTGTTAGGTTTAGGGTTAAGTTTAGATTACTGTTAGGTTTTAGGTGAGGATTAGTTTTAGGTTTAGGGTTACGTTTAAGGATTGTTTGGTTGCTATGCACTTGCTTTCACTCACATATGAACATATGTTTTTTACCTAATGCTAAGGCAAAGCAGTTGTTTAGGATTAGGGTTAGGTTTCGGGTTAGCATTAGGGTTAGGTTTAGGGTAAGGGTTAGGGTAAAAGTTAGGTGAGGGTTAGGATATGGGTTAGGTTAGGGTTAGGGTTATGTTAGGGTTAGGTTTATCATTAGGGTTAATGTTAGGGTTAGGGTTATTGTTAGGGTTAGGGTTAGCTTAGGGTTAGGGTTTTGGTTAGGTGAGTGTTAGGTTTAAGTTTAGGGTTATGGTTAGGTTTAGGCTTATGGACAGGGTTAGGTTAGGGTTAGGTTTATTGTTAGGGTTTGTTTGGCTGCTATGCACTTCCTTTCACTCACATGTGAACACATGGCTTTTTCCTAATGTTAAGCAAATGCAGTGGATTATGTTTAGTGTTAGAGTTAGGGTTAGGGTTAGTGTTAGGTTTAGGGTTAGGTTAGATTACAGTTAGGGTTACGGTTAGGGTTAGTTGTAGGATTAGGTTTAGTGTTAGGTCAAGGATAGGATTAAGATTATGTTTATGGTTAGGGTTAGGGTTCGTGTTTAGGGTTAAGGTTAGGTTTAGGTTAGGGTTAGGGTTTTGGGTTAGGGTTAGGGTTAGGTTTTGGGTTAGTGTTAGGTTAAGTGTTTGGGTTAGGTTTAGGGTTAGGTTATGGTTAGAGTTAGGGTTTGTGTTTGGGTTAGGTTTTGGGTTACGTTTAGTTTAATGTTAAGGTTAGGTTCGGGTTAAGGTTATGTTTAGAATTTCTGTTATGGTAAGGGTTAGGTTTAGAGTTTACGGTTTGTGTTTGGGTTTGGGTTAGGGATAGGTTTATGTTTATGGTTACGGTTAGGGTTAGGCTTAAGCTTAACGTTAGGGGTTGTTTGAATATTATGCACTTGCTTTCATTCACATGTAATCACACAGCTTTTACATAACATTAAGGCAATGCTGTGGTTTCTTCACTTTACAATCCTAAGTAAGATTCTTGTTATATTGGCTGCTATCCATGTGATTTCACTTAAAATTATATTCAAAACACTGGTTTTACGTAACACATTGTGAAGGCAGGAGTTAATTCAACTTTGAAAGTTACATAAGATATTTATTTGTTTGGCTGCTATGCACTTCCTTTCACACATTATTAATGTAAAAACACTGTGTTTCCCTAATGCTATGCCAAAGCACTTGTATCTTTAGATTTCCAAATTTAGCAATTTACTCATTATATAGTCAGTTATGCCCTTGTTTTTACTTACAACGAATGTCAAAACACTTCTTTTAATATGCCAAAGCTGCAGTTTCTTCACTTATGAACTCTAAATAAGGATCTTGTTTCTTACACTGCTATGAAGGTTTTTCACTACCAATCAACTTGAAAACACTGCTTTTCCCTAACGCTGGGTGAATGCAGTGAGTTCTTTGGTTAAGAAAACCAAAAAAGAAATTTCTTTCATTGGCTGCTTTACATGTGTATTCACTTACAATCAACTTCAAACACTGGTTTCACTTAACTCTCTGTGAATGCAGTAGTTACTTCAAATTTGAAAATTAAGTAAGATTCTTATTTGTTTGGTTGCTATGTACTTGCTTTCAATCATATGTCAACACATGGCTTTTATCTAATGCTAAGACATAGTAGTGGTTTACGGTTTGGATAAGGGTCAGGGTTAGTTTTAGGGGTAAGATTAGGGTTAGGGTTATGGTTAGATTATTGTTAGGGTTAGGGTAAGGGTTAGGGTTAGTGTTGGGGTTAGGGATAGGTTAAGGTTAGGTTTAGTGTTTGGGTTAGTTTTAGGTTTTAGGGTTTGGGTTTAGGTTAGGGTAGATTTAGGGTTAAGTTAGGGTTAGGGTTAGGGTTAGGGTTTGGTTTGGGTTAGGATCAGGGTTAGTGTTAGGTTTTGGGTTAGGGTTAAGGTTAGGGTTAAGGTTAAGGTGAGTGTTATGTTAGGGTTAGGGTTTGTGTTTAGAGTTAGCGTTAGGGTTAACTTAGGGTAAGGTTAAGGGTTTGTGTTAGGTTAGTGTTCTGGATAAGGGTTAGAGTTAGGGTTTCGGTGAGGTTTAGGGTTAGGTTTAGGGTTAGTTTAGGTTTAGGTTTAGGGTTATGATTAGGTATAAGGTTAGGGTTTAGTTTAGTTTAGGGTTAGGGTTTAGGTTATGGTTACGTGTAGTTTTAGGGTTAGGTTTCTGGTTAGGTTTCTTGGGTTAGATTAGGGTTCGTGTTTGGGTTATGGTTCAGGTTAGGGTCAGGTTTAGATTAGCATTAAGTTTAGGGTTAGGGAAAGTTTGGTGTTAGGTTAGGGTTAGAATAAGGGTTAGGGTTAGGGTTAGATATTGGTTTAGGGGTTGGATTAAGGTTATGCTTAGGGTTAGTGTTAAGTTAGGGTTATCTTTTAGGGTTAGGGTTAGGGTTAGGTTTAGGTATTTTTTTGGGTTAGGGTTAGGTTTAGGGTTAGGTTAGTGTTAGGATTTGTTTGGGGTTAGGGTAGGCTTTGTTTTAGAGTTAGTGTTAATATTAGGTTTAGGGTTAGGGTTAGGGTTAATTTTAGGGTAAGTGTTAGTGTTAGGTTTAGGGTTAGGTGTAGTGTTAGGGTTAGGGTAAGGGTTAGGGTTAAGGTTTGGGTTAGATTAGGGTTTGGGTTAGGGTTAAGATTAGGTTAGGGTTAGGGTTTGTGTTAGAGTTAGGTTAAGGGTTAGGGTTAGGGTTAGGTTAGTGACAGGGTTATGGTTTTATTAGCATTAGGGTTAAGGTGAAGGTTAGGATTAGTGTTGGGGTTAGGGTTACATTAGGTTTAGGATTAGGGTAGTGGTTAGGGTAGGCTTTAGGTTAGGGTGAGGGTTAGGCTTAGGATTAAGTTTAGGGTTAGGGTTAAGTTTATTGTTAGGGTTACATTTAGGGTAAGGGTTAGGGTTAGGGTTTGGGTTAGGTTTAGAGTTAGGTTTAGGGTTTAGGGTAAGCATTACGGTTAGGGTTAGGGTTAGATTAGGGTTCAGTTTCATTTTAAGGTTAGGGTTATGGATAGATTAGAGTTAGGCTTAGGGTTAGTGTTAGTCTTAGGTTATCGTAAGGATCAGGTTTTGCGTTAGGGTTAGGTTGCGGTTTATGGTTAGGGAAAGGGTTAGATTTATGGTTACTGTTAGGTTAGTGTTATTGTTTTGGATTAGGGTTAGAGTTTGGGTGAGGGTATTGTTTTTTTAGGGTTAGGGATGGGGTTAGGGTTAGGATTAGGTTTTGGGTTAGGGTTCGGTTTAGGATAGTGTTTGTGTTAGGGTTAGTGATAGGGTAAGGGTTAGGGTTTGAGTTAATGTTAGGTTAGAGTTATGGTTAGATTAGTGTTAGGGGTAGGTTTAGGGTTAGGTTTAGGTTTGGGATTAGGGTTAGGATTAAGGATGTATTTAGGGTAGTGTTTGGGTTAGGTTTAGGGTTTGGGTTAGAGTTAGGGTTAGTGTAAGGGTTAGGGTGTGGGTTAGTATAAGTGTTAGATTAAGGTTAAGATTTGGGTTAGGGTTAGTTTAGTTTCAGGATTAGGGTTAGGTTTAGAGTTAAGGTTTGGGTTACGGTTAGGGTTAGGGTTAGGTTTAGGGACAGGGTTATGTTTAGGTTAGGGTTAGGATTAGGGTTGGGGTTAGTGTTACTGTTTGATTTAGGATTAGAGTTAGGGTTACCTTTAGGATAAGGGTTATGGTTAGGGTAAGGGTGAGGTTAGGTTTTGGGTTAGATTAGGTTTAGGGTTATGGTTTGGGTTAGAGTAAGGTTTGGGTTTGGGTTAGGATTAGGGTAAGGTTTAGGGCAAGGTTTTGGGTACTGTTCATGTTAGGTTTAAGTTTAGTGTTATTCTCAGCTTTAGGGTTAGGGTTAGGTTATGGTTAGGGCTAGGGTTAGGGTCAGGGTTAAGGGTGGGTAAGATTAGGGTTAGTGTTAGTGTTAGGGTTAGGGTTAAGGTTATGTTTAAGCTAGTATTAGGAATAGGGTTGTGGTTAGGTTTAGGTTAGGGTTAGGGTTAGGGATAGGGTTATGTTTAGGTTAGAGCTACGGTTATGTTTATGGTTAAGTGTAGCATTACTGTTAGGGTTATGGTTATGGTAAGTGTTAGGGTTAAGTTTAGGGTTAGATAAGGGTTCGTGTTCATGTTTGGTTTAGGGTTGGGATTAGGATTATTGTTTGATTTGAATTAGGGTTAGGATTAGGGATAAGTTTAGTGTTAGTTTTGATTTAGAATCAGGGTTCGGGTTAGGGTTAGTTTTTTGTTTACCGTTAGGGTAAGGGTTAGGTTTAGGGTTAGTGCTAGTGTAGGGTTAGGGTTTATGGTTAAGGTTAGGGTTAGGGTTAAGCTTTTGTTAGGGTTAGGTTTAGTTTTAGGATTAGCATTAGTGTTAGTGTTAGGTTAGGTTTACAGTTAGGGTTAGGTTAGGTTTAGGGTAAGTGTTAGTGTTAGGTTTAGGTTTAGGGTTCGTTTAGTTTTAGGTTTAGGGTTAGAGTTAGGACTACGTTAATGGTGAGGGTTAGGGCAGGTTAGTGTTAGAATAAGGGTTGGGTTTACCATAGGGTTTGATTTAGTGTTGGTGTTAGGTTTAGGGTTAGGGTTTGGTAAGAGTTAGGGTTAGGGTTAGGTGTAGTTTTAGGGTTAGGGTTAGGGTTAGGGTAAGGTTAAGGGTTAAATATAGTGTTATATTAGCGTTCAGGTTCAGGTTAAGATTAGGGTTAGTCTTAGGGTTAGATTATAGTTAGGCTGAGGGTTTGGGTTATTGTTAGTCTTAGGTTAGTGTTAGGGTCAGTGTTCGGGTTAGGGTTAGATTTCAGTTTAGGTTTAGGTTTAGGGTAAGTTTTATGGTTAGTGTTAGGTTAGTGTTAGGGTTTAGAGTTAGGGTTATGGTTTTGGTTAGGTTATTGTTTTTTTAGGGTTTGGGATAGTGTTAAGGTTAGGATTAGGGTTAGGGTTAGGTTTAGGTTTAGATTTAGGTTTAGGGTTAGGTTAGGGGTAGGGTTAGGGTTAGGGATGTGGTAAGGATTAAGGTTAGGATTATGGTTAGTGTTAGTCTTATGGTTAGATTAGCATTAGAGTTAGTATTAGGCTTTGGTTTAGCATTGAGTTTAGGGTTAGGTTAGGGTTAGGTTTAGGGTTGTCGTTAGGGTAAATGTTAGGGGGAGGGTTAGAGTTAGATTAGAGTTAGGATTCGGGTTAGTGTTAAGGTTAGTGTAGGATTAGGATTTGGGTTAAGTTTATGGTTAAAATTTGGTTTATGATTAGGTTAGGGTTAGGTTTAAGGTCAGTTTTATGTTTAGATTAGAGTAAGGATAAGGGTTGGGGTTAGGGTTAGGGCTAGGGATAGGTTTAGGCTTATGGTTAGGGTAAGTGTTATGGTTAGGGTAAGGGTTAGGGTTAGGGTTGGGGTTAGGGTTAGGGTTAGGATTAGATGTGGTTTAGGTTTAGGGTTAGGGTTAGGGTTAGGTTTAGGTTTAGTTTTAGGTTTGGGTTAGGATTATGGTAACATTTAGGTTAAGGGTTTGGGTTACCTTCCGGGTTAGTGTTAGGGTTATTGTTAGGGTTAGGTTTAGCATTAGGGTTGGTTAGGGTTAGGGTTTGCTTGGTTGCTATGTACTTGCTTTCACTCACATGTGAACACTCAGCTTTTACCTAATGCTAAGCCAATGCACTGGTTTCTTCACCTTACAAACCTAAATGAGATTTGTGTTTTATTGGCTGCTAGGCATGTGATTGCACTTAAAATCATCTTCAAAACACTGGTTTTTCCTAACACCCTTTGAATGCAGGAGGTCATTCAACTTTAAAGTTACATAAGATACTTGTTTACTTGGCTGCTATGTGCTTGCTTTCACTCATTATAAATGTAAAGACACTGCTTTTCCCTAATGCAATTCCAAAGAACTGGTTTCTTCAGTTTTGCAAACAGAGCGATATACTCATTACATTGGCAGATATGCCCTTTTTTTCACTTTCAACGAATATAAAATCACTGCTTTTATTATGTAAAAACTGCAGATTCTTCAATTTGAAATCTTTGTAAGATTCTTTTTCTTACACTGCTATGCACCTGTTTTCACTTACATTCAACTTGAAAGCACTGCTTTTCCCAAACGCTTGCTGAATGCAGAGATTTGTTTGTTTTAGAAAACGAAAAAATAAACTTGTTTCATTGGCTGCTTTGCATGTGTATTCACTTACAATCAACTTCAAGACACTGATTTCATTTAACTCTCTGTGAATACAGTAGTTACTTCAAGTTGAAACGTAACTAACAATCTTGTTTGTTTGGCTGCTATGCACTTGATTTCACTCATATGTCAAAACACAGCTTTTACATAACATTAAGCCAATTCAGTGGTTTAGGGTTACGGTTAGGGTTTAGGTTAGAGTTTGTTTAAGGTTAGGGTTAGGGTTACGTTTACAGTAAGGGTTAAGTTTTGTGTTTCGGTGACGGTTAGTTTACGTTTAGGGTTAGGGTGAGGATTAGGTTTAGGTTTAGGGTTAGGCTAAGTGTTAGGGTTAGGGTTAAGTTTAAGGCTAGGGTTACGGTTACCATTAAATTAGCGTTAGTGTTAGAGTTAGGGTTAAGGTTAGGGTTAGGTTAGGGTTAGGATTAGGGATAGGGAAAGGGTTAGGGTTAAGTTTAGGGTTACATTAAGGTTCGTGTTCAGGTTGGAGTTGTGGTAAATGTTGGGGTTAGATTAGGGTTAGGGTTAGGTTGAGGGTTAGGTTCAGTGTTAGGTTAGAGTTGGTTCGTGTAAGGTTTTGGTTT
>JAQZBX010032883.1:15252-25744 GCA_029593785.1 Cabassous unicinctus | reverse complement strand
AGTTCCACAAATTTGAAGGTTATTTGAGAAGTGATTGAAACAGGTCAGTTTCAAACTAAGAATAATTCAAAAAAGCAAGGTTGAAATATAAAGGACAAGAAGTTTAATAATTTCAAAAAGTGTGTAGATTCTAAAGATAATTTGTTGGAACCATCAAAGTTTTGGCCACAAATGAAAGTACTACCATTGGAAGTATCATATTTAAACTGTAATATCAAAGCCAGAGGTGAGCAAACTTCACCCTGTGGCCTGTTTTTGTTCAGTCCCTGACCTAAATGGGTTTTACTTTTTTTTTTTTTTTTTTTAAGGCGGCACGGGGCATTGAACCTGGGACCTCATACATGGGAAGCAATCAACAAAGCTATACCACTCCCCAACTTTTCCGTTTTTAAAGGGTTAAAAAAAACAGGCTGCAGAGACTTAAATGTAGCTTGCAAAGCCTAAAATATTTACTAATTGGCCCTTTATAGAAGTTTGCTGACTCCTCATCTAAGCTTTTACACCTAGGTCAACCTAAATGATCTTTAAAAGTTTAGGTACAAATGTTCTAGCCCATGGAAAGTTATGAAATCTAAGGTAATTTTTTAAAGCAACCTTTTCACCTACAAGATATAGGTAAGGGCAAGATATTTGATAGCCTCTTAATAAAGATGGTGTTAATTAAAAAAAAACAACAAAACATGTTGCTGGCAACTTGGATATATTCATGTTGTTTTTAGTTAACTTCGTATGTTGTGCTGGGGAGGAGTTAATGGCTTTTGGTAAATGGATTTCTCAGAGATTACTCAGAATATCTTTTGGCCAGAATTTAGCTTTTGTGCTACTGATTACTTCTGTATTGACTGAATCAATTGTTTGCTTTAAAATGGAAGGTGAGAAATGGTACACACAAATTAGAAAATAATTTACCAAGTTGTTTCTGTTTGAGGTATTAACCATATATAGGTACTTAGCATTTTAAATCAGTAATATTTATCCTTTTTTTGCTGCCCATTTGGAGGGGTATGGCAATCCTAGTGCACTTAAGCTTGTATGGGTAGTCTCCTAAGTCTTGTGCATGGGAGATACTGTATAAAAGATAACCTGTTGGTAACTGTGTCTGGGAACTCTGAGTCATTATGGATTTTTTAACTTAGATATTAATTCACACCAGGTGATGAGACAATTGCTGTGAACCAGATTTTGTGGTGGTTTTATTCCTTAAGTAGCTATATTGTCACGCCATTAGAAATGTGGAAATTTAGGGCTAATTTTCAGAATTTTGATACGGTATTATTGAACTGAGTAGGGAAAATGGAAGGTTGCTTGTTTTTGGACAGTTGTATATGTTTGCATTATATTTTCTCAATTGCATTTGCAGTGGGTTCATTTCTAGATTTTAGGATCTAAAAGTTCTCTAATTTGAAGGAATGGCATTTGTTTTCATATTCTGAGAATGAAGATTCTGTATAAAGTGGTCCAGCTTAACTTGGTTCCTGATATTTGACTATCCAGAATGTTGTCAGATTCAAAGTGGAGCTAAAATTTTCCATTAGCTGATGACTGTAATCTGAGACAAACTTTATTTTGGGACGTTTGCATATTGAAGTCCTTGTTTCACACCTTTAGTGTAATAATTTACAGAGAAATCTTGCTTAATCTGGCAACCACACTGACAGTACTTCAGATGAGCATTTGTTGAGATATTTTGACAGTTCAGACTGCCAGGATTGTTTTGGAAAGAAATTGATGACTAAACACAATAAAAAGAAATTTTTTCTTTTTTTTTGCCATTTCATGGCTGACCATGTTTAGGCCTTCATCATTCATGAATTGAACTAAACACTGAGATACCTCATTGTTCAGAGATATGGAATTGGTTTATTTAATTTGTCTTTTTTTCCCTGGAAATTCTTAATTTCAGCTCTCAACTTGAACATTTCTTTTAGGTAAAAAAAGAAAGAATTTTTCCTTTAAAAGACCAGGTAATTTGGTTCCAACTTGATATCACGTTCCAAGTTTGTAGTATACTCTTTGCATGTTTGCCATGGCTTCATTATAGGTTTTGAACTCTAAATTAGAAGCTTCTGAAGAATGCATGGGGAAACTGAATTTGGATAAAGCGACTTTTTTAAGGCAGAGGTTGCATTGCATCACTTGCCATAGGATAAAAAAATATATAGCCAGCAGGTATGTCTTGTGTGCCTCAGACAAAATTTTGCTCATAATGACAGTATCTCTTGAAGTTTTAAGTGGCACTTAGTCACTATATCAACATAATCTAGATTACATTTTTTATTAACAGGTGTATGACCTGGTGCATCTTGAGCCAAATGCTAGAGTTGGAAGTCATCTTGACTAAAGTAGAGAAGTGGCTTTTGATGCCATGTAATGCTAAGTGAAAATGCAGACATAGGAGAAAGAAGTTGACTTCAGGAGAAGATGGACAGTTTTTAACAGAAAATTGCCAATAAACTGTTGATTGAAGAATTTAAATAACCAGTGCTTCCCTGTTAGAGAAGAGCATAGATGTTCCTTCTTTTCAGGATGATCAGTCTCTTGCTAATTAGGGTTGTGAAACTGTAAAGTTGTTTATGGACTTAAAAGAAAAATTTTTTTAGTTTATTTGAAGATTGCATCTATAGCTGGAGAATTAACTTAAGGACTTAATTATTCCTGCAAAGTATTTGTAACCAAATACCACTACCCTTTTTGCACTGTTGCAAGCAGGTCAAAAGTACTTGTTTTTTAAAAATCTTTTTCTTCAGCTCCTCTGAAAGCTACCCTGCCAGAGGGGCTAAACTAAAAGAAGTTATCTGAGTGTTTTTGTAAGAATGCAAAGGAATCCAGTCAAATGGAGTTTTAAGTATGAAAAGTGGAGAAAAACCTTAGGAAGCAAATATTTTCTACAGCATTGTGAAAAGAAGGCAAATGGTCTTTTACTCACCTTGTAGTGGAATAAAGATGTTTCTCTGAATGAAATCTTGGAACATCCTACTTTCACTTTGACTTTTTGGGGGAGGGGAGGGTCTTTGGGCTCCTTCATTTGGACCACACGAGAAGTATCCTCAGATTACACAGCCACATTCTTAACAAATTTGCAGGGAGACATTGCCATTTTAGCAGGTGGATTGAGTTGTTTTTTTTTTTTTTTTTTTTTTTTTTAAAGAACAGATGTTTTTAATAGTTTTCATCAAATTTTGAAAGAACGTTTTTAGTTTTTTGAATTAGGGAAAATGTTCCACTTACAGACTTTCTTGCCTTGTCAGAGAAAATTAAGGGCCTTTGTGATGAATTTATTCTCTGAAAACCTAGGATTGTATTTCCTGGGTCTTGTACCTATATGTGGTAATATTTCTGAAATGGTTAAGAGAAAGTATTTTGAATCTCACCTAACATTACCTTGCCTAGGCAAGAAGAGGATCATTTAATGGTAGAATTTTTAATGGAGAACTTTTAAAGTGGCCTGGATTGACTATAAAAAAGCCCATGTCATCAAGTAATGTGTATGTTTCTTAGAAATGTGATTGAAATCCTAGCAGAACAACTTTAGAATAAATGGTTTTGCTACTTGCAAATGAAAACAAATGACCACTAGAAAAATAAGGAGCCTGTTACCATAGGGTGAAGGAAAGATCTTTATCTTTCAACAATTAATACAAGCAACAAAATTGAGTCAAATGCAGTCCTAATTCCTTTTTGTTTAAGAAACAGTCTTCACTTCTTGGAAAAATAAGTAGGTAAGTTGGGTAGTTATAGCTATATAGCTATTTTAGTTCAGATAGCACGTTGCTCTGGTTGCATTTCTATTGAAAAGCCTAGTGTTTTTATTTATAGCTTTAAGTACTCCATTTATCAGTTTCCTTAAAAGAATGAACATTCTTGGGAGTGGTGTTTCCTTTCTGTGGCCTACCTGTGGCTTGTATTAAAAGATTTAGATTTAGTTGGGAGATAAATTCAGGAGTGGATTATATGTCCTGGTATTATTTGTGTTAAAGTTTATGTGAGTTTTTAGGTTGATTTCTCAAGAACATAGAATGAACCTAGAACTTTATAAGTATGGGAATAACAGTTTTTGGTTACGTAGTAAAAATAACTTGTAACCCTTATTGATGTCAAACCTATCTGTAGAACAGTCATTTGCTTAGAAAGGAATTATAGAGCTAGTTAAAAGGATAGGCTCTGGATCCATTCTGTCTCCTGTCAGGTACAAGTGTGACTTTGGACATGCTTAGTTTTTTTTTTTGTTTGTTTTGAGGTACTGTGGGCCGAGACCAAGCCTGCACTCAACTACTGAGGCACTCAACCACTGAGCCACATCAGCTTCCCTTACTTGTTTTTTGTTTTGTTTTGCTTGTTCATTTTTTGTTTTTTTTCAAGAGGCACCAGAACCAAACCTGGGACCTCCCGTGTGGGAGGCAGGAGCTCGACCTCTTGGGCCACATCCACTCCCAAGTTACTTAGTTCTGTATTTCATTTTAGTTTTCTCATCTGTGTAATAAAAATATTGCCTACTTTAGTAGTTGTGAGAACTGAGTTAAAGCACTTGAAAGCTGCATGTACTAATGCATTTAACTGTTGATTATATTATTAATCATTAATTCCTGTTAGAATGGTAATTTGGGTGAAAATTGACTTGTTATATAAATTCTGGATTTCAAAGATCCATTGACTGAGTTATTACCTTAATAGCTTAACCCTAACCTTTGCCATCACGTGTCATCTACTTAGCCTTTTTTACTGTGTGAAAGGAGTAGTGATGACCAATGAAAGTGCCAGACATTGACAGGTGATGATGGAGGGCAAGAGAGACATGGGCCACAAAGAAATGTCTCTAAAGTAGTCAGTAGTACTGTCACTAGACCCCTGTCTCAGGATTTTGAAAAGAAATTGGTAATATTTTATTTTTCTTTGGTCTAGTCACAAGAGTAAAGAGTATTTGTGATGAAGATAATAGAAAAAAAAAATTTTATAAAAGCCCTATGGCCTAGAAATAATGGTTAGCATTTTGGTTTTTATAAAAGTGCGAGAGTCCTATTCAGTCTTGTAACTGGCTATTTTCCATGCCAGATATTGAGCATTTTTTTAAAAGATTGCCTAATAAGTTTTTCATCAATTCTAAGGTCCCATCCCAATTTCAGGCATGTTAAAATATGGGGGGTGGGGGGGAAGTGCATCATAGAACACATAGATGGCACATTACAGTTTAATTAGCATTTTTCCTTACTCAGAACATAAAAGGAGGAAATCTTAGATTCCATTCAATTCATTATTTTGTTGTATAGATATATCATGATTTAACCAAGTCCCTACTGAACGGCATTTGAGATTTTTTTCTTCTGCATAATATGATAAATCCTGTCTTCAACTTAAGAATGTTTATACTGTTTCTTAAGGGCCACATTGATAGAAGTAGAGTTGCTTATTCAGATTTTATGGAATGATTCCCAACTGCCCTCTAATGGGCCCAATTTTTCTTTAATGTGTTTGTGTGCATGTGCACATGTGTGTGTTTTGCAAGGTTTTTTAATCTATTGCAGATTCTGGTGTAGGTCGGTCAACTTGCTTTTATTCACCATTGGTCAGTTAGCCAATTGATTGAATTGCCTGTTTTCTAGGGGGAAGGAGGGACCTTTCTGATCTCTTATTCAAGAGGGTGCTTTAATCATGAGAGTTCACCTATTCTTTCACAAGGCTAGGAAGAGAAAAACAGTTCTCCTTTGGAGCGCTTGACAGTTGGCAAGCGCATCAGGTGAAAACCCATGGAGAGAAAAATCGAACAGGGAGAGATGAATAAGATAGAATAGGGAGTGCCTGGGTTGGCATCTCATTCACTGTACTCAGGGAATTGGTGAGTTGCAACTACAACTACAATATTTATAGTTGTAGGTTAATAATGACGCTGAAAATTTGGAAGAGAGTGGAAGGAGGAAGGCAGTAAAGGGAAAAACCCCAATAGATAATACTAGTTTGGCTTTCCTAATGTCTCTAAGGAAGGTGGGCTCTGGTTTCTGGGAAAGAGGGCTCTTTCAGGGAACAATCATTGCTCTTTTTCCTGAGGAAGTAAGCCTGGCTGTTTGAATAGTGGTGGTACTAGGTTTACCACCTAGTCCTGGTAAACCTGACAACCTGATTTTGGGGATTTAACTGTATTGGGAGTAGGGGAAATTGTGAAAATTGCTTGGTGCAAAGTTAGAACAAGATTACCCATCCTCTGTCACCTGTGGAAAGAGGACACTATCCGGCAGTGTGAGTTCAAATTGTATGTCTTTAAAATAGGAAACGCCTCTATATATTAGAAGTGCTGTCAGTGAAAAAATGGGTGAAATGGAGGGTTGGGAATGAAGAGGAACAAATACAAACTGTGTTGACTCAATAAAAAGAAGGCAGGCACTGATTTCTCAACAGAGGAAACAAGATGAAAGATGGCAAGTGACCTCTACTTCCATTACTTTTTATTGAGAGCCTACTATAGACCAGGCATAGTGCTGGGGTAACATTGCTGTGGCTCTCGGTCCAGTAGAGGAAGTCAGTGCTATGGGGAGCAGGGGAATGTGCCTCAGCCTCAGGCAGTCAAGGAAGACTTCAAGGTGTCAAACTCAACCTTTTTATTTTTAAAATTTTTTTTCAAAGACAGATGAGAAATGCAATATCCACCTGAGGCTTTAAGAAGGGAAAACATAAGGGATAAAAGGGAGATATGGGGAGTTGGGTGTTGAGGAGAAAGAGGAAGAAGAGTGCCTAAAATGAATTTCAGGTAATCAAAAAGAAGCCAAAGGTAGGTAAAACACTGCAAGAAAGTAGTAAAGTTAGCGCTCACAGCCAAGGGAGGTAGGTTGGTTTGCTTCTGAGGAGGTGGCCTTGTCTGTTATGGTCCATGGCAAACAAAGTCATACGTGGGACACTACATCCTGGGTGCAGCAGAGTCAAAGGAACCATGGTGTGGATAGAAATGTAAAGCAAAGCCTGGGAGGACTAATTACCCTAAGTCTGGAATGGCAGGAAATAGGAAATGATGAATAAAGAGCTTCAGTGTGAACAAGCAGAGCAAATGTTCGTGACTTCTAGACCACGGGTTCTTAACCTTTTTTGTTCCACGGATCCCTCAGATTGTAGCAGTAGATAGTTTTGACACTCAACTAGTGTGGGATCTAACAACTGTAATTTTGAAGTATGGATGAGCATAAGTGACTTTTCAGGATTTGCAACAACTGTAAAGTGATACAAATACTATTGTAATTTATTGCACACATTCATAAGTGAAGGAAATGGTAGATTTCAGAGGTCAGAGAAAATAAGTTGATTTTTTTCAATTCAAGCTCACAGACCCCCTGAAATCTTTCCACAGTTGTGAGTCTGTTGACCCCTGGTTAAGAACCCCTGCTCTAGACTTGAGAGAAAGGCTGAGAACAGTTTTTTTATACAAGATGACATTGTAAATCATTATGAACACACAGCTGCTAGGTTAGGGAAGAAGTACAGATTTATAAGAAATCCTTTTTGCTTAATGAAAATAGAAAGGATAGTGTAGAAGCCACCTTGTTAGGGTGAAGGGTAGGGGGTAGACCCCAGATTTGGACAGGGATTTTAGAAAATATTTGTGGACTTTTCATCTTATTTTGGGAGTGCACTATCTGAATGAGAGTATAGCTCTTAGTTTGGACCAGGACTCTTCCCTCCAGCTTGTGGAAGAAGTGTCTGTAGTGAAGGGGTAGAGATAGAAATGAGCAGAGGGTGACAAGCCAGAGAGCCCAGCTTTCAAGGTGTAAAACGGGTGATGTTCCAAGTTCATGCTGTGGAAAAGAGAATTATCTCCCAGGCTGAACTTGAGCTGCCTGAGGATTAGCTAAGAGTTAATGAGGAAGGAAAGCATGGCTTTGAGAGCAGGGGACAATTTGTCAGTGTGATTTGGAGGTCAGGGTTGTAGACTCAGCCCTCGTCCTGTGGACAACACCTGCTAGTTCTTTAAAGATGAAACAAGGGGTCAGACAGCCTTTGGCCCACCCCTTTACAAGACATCTAAAATCCAGAGAGGGGTAGTTTCCTTGTCCAAGGAAACACTTCTACAGTGTGTTCACAGTAGCACTTCCCCATAAGCCACTGATTCATCATATGAGGGTGAAAGCAAAGTAAAACCACAATTATCTAGGAAAAAGGTACATTTTTTAGGCTTCTACAAATAACAGTCATGACCATTCTGGGGACCCCTTTCTAGTGTTCACCATCTCTTTTATGTCTTCCTTAAAAATTGGTTGATTTGTTTTGAAGGCTCCCTGTAATTCTCACTATTGTATCCATGGCCTAGAGCTGTGCTGTTCAGTAAGGTAGTCACTAGCCACGTGTGGCTACTTAATTTCAAACAGAATTCAGATCCTCAGTCTTGCTAGACACATTGCATATGGCTGTGGATAGGGCAAATATAGAACATTTCTATCTCAAAGTTCTGTTGGACAGTACTGATCTAGAGCAATAAGGTTCTGGTATGTAGTAGGTGCTTTATAAATATTGTTGCGTGAATGGTCCTCTGGACTGTGCCATTGCTAGTAAGTTTGCTTCTCCTTTTTCCTTGTCACCATAGTCAAGTTGCTAGGAACTCAGGTTGGAGTCTCTAGGTCCACACAGTGGAAGATGTAATGTTAAGGCTTTGGGGAAAGCAAGATGAGGTACCTGGGTGAAAGCTCTCAGTTCCCGAGCTACGATGAACTGGCTTGCCTGCCCTCCAGTTGCAGCCAAACCCGATAGTAGCACCCAGAGGTGATCCTGGAGTAGGTGATTTTATCCCTCCTAGAGAGAGGCTTGGTAGATGGGACTTGCTGTACTGGTTGGGGACTCATTGGAGCCACAACCCATCTTTAACCGATCCAGAGTCAGCTTACCACAAGGAAAGGGGAGTGGGTGAAGAGAACTTGAGGGGAAAACAGAGAAAGAGATGTGCTGAGGCTCCAGTTCTTCCAGAGGGTTAGTGATAGAAGTCTCGTGTGAAGGGAGATAATCTATGTTGGAGGGCAAGTAGCCCTCTTGGGTGGGAGGGTAATCCGCTGGGAAGACTGTCAAGGGACTGGCTGACTTTCTTGGCTTTGTGTCAGGGCCCCTGTTCCCCAGCACTTTGTATAGATCTACTAGTTGCCCTGTCTCATCTGTGAGAGCTTGTGGAGGTGGTGGGCTTGAAACATTGTACCCTGTGTCTTCCTCAGAGGTGTAGTGAGTCTGGACTCCTTGTTCCTTTTCTGGCCTTTTGGGGTGATGGGGATGCCCAAAGACTGGGGCCACTTGATAAAGGACTTCACTGATGACCAGGGTCTCAGGTTCTTCAGGATTGGGCCAGGCTGTCAGGAGTCTGTCCAAGGGCAGCTGCATCTTCTGAGAGAAAGGAGAAAGAAGAGCTTCCTGTCACTGTGTAAGTAACCTTGAAATCTGACTTCCCAAATGCCTCATAGCCTGCACTGCCTTCTCAGCTCGAAGTGAGAGTGGACCCTTGACTTTGTGAGGGAAGAGAAGCAGAATCAGGAGTCAGGGACTTTCTTTCCAACCCCCAACCCGTGATTCACTACCCTCAATCTTCAACCAGACTTTGTAATGTGAATCAAACTGTGCTACCTGCTTCTCCTCTAGGATAGAGGGCAGCCTGTATGGAGGCAGAGTCAGGGAAGACATACTACACAAATGATAAGGTTACACTTGAGCTGAGTACTGAAAGATCTGTAGTATTTGCCAGATGGGGAGGACGGGCAAGAAGGACTGGTATATTCTGGAACCTGCTATTTATTTCTTATGGCAGGCAAACTGAGGCTTCAGAAATCAGAGGGGGTCACATCATGAAGGGCCTTTAAGGGATGTTGAGGAGTTGGAATTTGTCTGACAGGTTTAGGCAGGATATAACCTCATCAGATCTACTTTTAAGACACCTCTGGAATAACTTACTAGTTTTGTCTGTTGTTATTTCACTTATTCTCTTTCCTATCCTTTGAACATCCAGTCAGTTACCTGCTTTTCAAAGTCATGCATCTCTCTTTTCTTTCCATAGTTAACTGCCCAGATCCGACTTCTCACCACCTTAACATTTCTTTTAATAGGATTTAATTCTTCTGCCTCAGTCTCTCTTTACATCATGTAAACTATCTTACACACTGAATGCCCAATTTTTCTAAAGCAGAGTTCCAAACCCTTTAAATATACAGTCAAGTTTCAACCTCTTAGCCTGGCCATCAAATTCCTGCACACCTACCACCCTCAACCCACTCCCCAGCATTTCTCTTCAGAAACTCATTTCAGTCGCACTGTCCTGGTCTTTACTAAACACACTTTTTTTTTCCCTTCTCAGTTTCACCACCACACTTTTGCTTCCACTGCCAGTCTACTCTACTTGTGTATGCCCCACCATCTTCTGTGTGAAGCCTTTCCAATAAGTCCCTAGAGACTATCCTTCCACTGAACTTGGGCAACAGTGAAGAAACTACCCACTAGGGTCCTGGCATGTGATGCTTTGTACTGTCACTTTTTTTTTTTTTTTTTT
>JAQZBX010032883.1:0-15152 GCA_029593785.1 Cabassous unicinctus | reverse complement strand
TACAGGTGGGTTTGGTCTGGATTGGCCTCTGACATTTCCTCAGTTCTACATGCCTCCCACCACCTCAAACATGATAAATGTCCAGAAAGTGAACAGTGCTGCTATCTCAGAACAGACTTCCAGAGTCTTCCAGAGGGCCCTGACAAGATAGAGGGTATGTATGTTTCTCTTTTGGGAGTCTGGTCTTTGCCCTTCCTTAAGCAAACTGGCCCGGCAAGTTGGTCTGCTTTGGAAAGCAGAACTCCCAAAGTGCTGCTACCACAGATGTGGGAGAGATTGTGCAGGGTGTGGAAATGACTTCTTTTCACAAGGTGGTATTTGCTCTGCCATCTTTAAAGCTTTGGCAATATTGAGACGTGACTCTTCAGAGCTTTTACAAAGCAAAATTTGGCTCACAAGTATGAGGGAAAGCCCTCTTAAACCACTTTTGGTTCAGGCACTTCATGGACACTTTTAAGCTTTTACAAGCTCAAAACAGGTAACATCCCAATAATTCCCTTTATGATTTGGCCCTTTTTTCCAGGGCTTTAAGATGTGTTTTTTTTTTTCAGCCACATCTTAGGAAACAGTAGGGAGATGTAAGGCCTGAAAGCTCAAAGCACATTTTACTGGAGATAAAGGACAGACTATTGTGTTTCTATTTTCTGCCTCTGCCAAGCATCAGAAAAGCAGTTTGGTTCTTCAAAAACAAAACTACCCACTTAAAGGGTCAAGCCACATGGATTCTGAGGTTGCCTCCGTGGCCTTCATCTTGGAGGCCATGTTTAATTTAGTTAATTTTTTAAAAAATTTTCTAATTCATTGGTTATTTTTGAAAAATAAATATATGCACTTAGTTTTTTCTAACAAAAACTTCAAAGGGAATATGAATGAAAATTAAGTGGTCCTCATATGCCCATCCCCCTTCCCAGAGGCAACCAGCATTATCAGTTTCATATGTATCATATGTATACTTCCAGAAATAGTCTGTGTACATACTGGGGATATGTTTGTGCGTGTGTGTGTATAAAATCTCCCTCCTTTATGTACACATGGCAACCTACATGCATAATTGCTATAAACTCGGCTTTTTTTTTTTTTTTCACTTAAAATATTTTGGAGCTCTTTAGGCACATATTCATTCTGAAATATTCAGAATATTTCATTCTGTTAAACAGTTGCGTAATATCCTGTTGTATGGATGTACCCAAAATATTTAACCTGCTCCTCTGGTGGACCTTTACACTCTACCTAGCTTTTTGCTTTTATTTATAATGCTGCAATGAACACACTATACAACTTTGCATGTGTGTGGTAAGTTCTTTGTTGCCTTCTACCTGTGTTACTTTTTCTAACTCTTTGTGCCTCTTTCTCAGAATTTCTTCTGGGGTTTTTATGGGCCCTTCAGTGTCTCTCTGTGCCTCTATCCCCTGATGGCCAGGCAGAGGCAAACAGAGCCCGTGACTCCAAAGCTGCTATTGTGCTGTTTCAGGCTTTTGGGACATGGGACTGTGGAATCTCAGCATGGGAAGAGACCTTAAAGCTCAGCTGGTTCAGCTCCTAGTACCTGAATCCCCTCTAACATTAACAATGGCATCCTTCTAAGGCTCCACTCCTTCTAAAGTGCTTTCCTTAGGTCATCACAATATTGCCACTGAATGAGGTCTCATCATGTGAACACCTCCCTTGTTAGTCTGTTCAGTTTGGAGGTGTTGACTGCTAGAAATACTCCCTTTACCCTGTACTGAAAGATCTTTTAGAATGCATATTATGTTGGTGGATAGCATATGGTCTGGAGTTAGCCTGTTTGAATATGAATCTAGGATCCACCATTTACTAGCTGACTAATTTTGGCAAGTCATTTATTCCTCTGTGCTTCAGTTTCCTTATCTGAAAAATGAAGATAATAAGAGTACAGCCTCATAAAGCTGTTGTATGGATTAAGTGTTAATGTATGCAAAATGTTTAAAATAGTGCCTGGTATATATACATATATAGGTATATATGGTGTGGTTACTACTATTCTTGCTGTTGTGACTTAACAGGTACAAAATCCCTCACAGTATGGGTCTTGGAAAGAAAGTAAATGATTTTTGCCTTTTATGATCCATTTGCTTTACATGGCATCTTATTTAAGCCTCACAACAATATACAGGTAGGTATTGTCAATTCCTGTTTTACAGAGAATAAAAGTAGGGCTCAGATAGTTGGGCAAGTTGCCCAAGGGTCATACACATAGTAAGTAGCAGAGGCGGAGTTTGCTCTAAACCTGATTCTAAAGGCACTAAGCTGTAGTGACTTAAATTCCTTCTGAAGCAGATACAACTGAGACTAGCTCTTTCCCTAAGCAGAGGCTGGGACCACTGGCTTTTGGCCTGGAGAAGGATGTGGATGCACTGGGTAACTGAAGAGAAAAATCTTAGAGGAGAAGGGTTGTGAGGTTTGAAAAAGGAAGTCTGGGTCTTCCAAGGCCCCAGATAATGGGGAGAATATTGGTGTACTGCTTCCCTCCCATGTTGTTCCCCTTAAATGAAAAATAGCCTTGCCCCATATTCAGATACCTTCAACTTCCAGACCCTTCCACCAGAGACGGATCATCTTGCCCACCACTGAGCTTGTTTTCACCTCCTTAGACTATACTGCAGCCGCTCACTTCTCTTCCTTTACTTTCAGCTCTCTCATCTGCCACCTGAGTATCTCTCCTCCTTTAAAACCTTTTCCTTGCAGAATAGTATGCTATACTGGCTTCCTGCCAAAACCAAAACAGTCTGGATTCTGTTTGTCTGCTCTAGGCTCAGACAGGACTGGGAAAGTAATGATAAAGCTCAGTTCTCTTAGGTCACTCAATGCTGAGGCTAGTGCTTGGAAAATGGCAAAAAATACTTGCATTCTTTTTTCTTTTGAAAGAAGTTGAGGTGAAGAGAGGAATGTAAGGGTATTCCATTTTAGTCTTTCGGTCACAAGCTTCGTAAAATTCTTGTGCCTGTGTTGCTCTTGAGCCCAGGAAGAAAGCTGAGGGTGGTGATTCAGGTGATAACTTAGCATTAGTTACCTCAGCTTATCCATAGGGACTGAGGATTTGGGTTTCCTTATAACAATGGGAAGCTTAGATGCAGTGGTCACTAGTACTCCATCAAATAACCACTATGGTTTTATACCTTACCTCCACGATGGGATAGTTTTTGGCCCATGTGCTATTTGCTGGGTCTGGAACTTCTCTGCTGCACCACTGAGGTCTGAGGGCGGAAAGGAGAACTAATGCCCTGCAGATAAAGAAAACAATGACATCTTGGTCAATGTACACATGGTGGCATAAAAGCACAGGTTCTTAGTGCAGTGATTTCAGTCTAGGAGTTACTTTGCATGCAAATGAGTAAAATATAAACACTAAAGGAGAAAGATGATGCTTTATCCAAGGCTGGCGTAGTTTTCTGTGACGTTTGGATTGGTAATAAGGAGTCGGTTCAACCTCTTGGGGTTTGCTAGATAAAATCCTGGAAATTCCACTCAATGCATTGTTTAGCTATCTATCACTCTTCATCTATGCATTCAATAAACATTGGTCAAACCCCTAATATATGACCAGCACAGGGCCACAGGCAGGGGATAGAACAGTGAATGAGAACACGTGGTCCGTATGCTTGGGAAGCTTCTATTTAGCTAATTAGAAGGTTTACAAAGAATTTGTAATGACAGAAAAATTTTTATGCTAAAAAATGAACAAAATGGTATAAATAGCTTGAAAGTAACTATGCAAAAAAAAATGCCATGAAAAAATACAGGAAAATACATCCAAACTGTTAATAGTGGTTGTGTTTAATAATGGGAGGAAATACAGGTTTTCTTTTTTCTTTCTAGCTCCAGGTTTTTGAAAATATTTAAAAATGAATATAGATTATTTTTATGATGTGGAAGGGAAAAAATCCTGAAAATGTTTCTTATAAATGCATGTGACTTAAATATTTTGAATATTTTTTAAAAGTTCAAGACCAATAGGAGACTTTTTTTTAAAGACACACTAGGCTGGCTTTAAAAAGCTTTGATGTTTAATGAGAGAGATAATTTTAAAGCCAGAGACATGGCCATGTGACTAATTTCTCTCCAAAGAAATGTGAGCAGATGTGCCGTGACTTAGTATAGACCATTCAGATAAGGGCAATACCCAAGGAATGGTGGGCCAATAAGATGGAAGAAAAGTGGACCCCTGAATGACTGTGTGGAGCAGAGTTGCCCACCAACTTGGATGACTCACCTCAGGACTATTATATGAGAGAGAAATAAACTTCTATTTTATTTAAACCACTGTATTTGTGCTTCTTTGTTACAGTAGTTTAGCCTTCATCCTATTTGGTAACTCACTATTACTCTGAAGAGGATGTGTGTGATCCTAGCTGACTGTTTTTGAGTTAAATTTTTGCAAGGGTTACCTAAAGAGAAGTATCTATCACACATTGGATCTTCAATAAATATCAGTAAAGTCTTTCAGACATGTTCAATGCCTAGTAGAATGACTTTTGAGTTATTTTGACAACTGTTCTGTTACCTTATACAGTGTCAGAAGAAAGCTTTGTATTGAATAATTAACTCATTTTTTAAAAATTTCTGTTTATAACATGGTACATGCTTACTAAAGAAATTTTAGAAAATACAGGTAAGCAGAAAGAACTAAAATCATCTATGATCCTAATCTCCCATTTAACTATCATTAATATTTTGGTGTACATTCTTGGGGAAGAGAATGCTGATCACCACCCAATACCCATTTTCCCTTCTTCCTTAGGAAAAGGATCGTGATTTATTGGCATAACAAGCCCAGCTAAAATACCACAGTTTTCAGGCTTCCTTGCCTCACCATGTTCTGGCCAATAAGATGAGATCAGAAGTGTCAAATGTGACTCCTTGAAGGCTCTTGAAAGGGAAGTGTAGGTACCTTCCTTCTTTTTTCCTGTGGTTGTATAATGTAGGCATGTTGGCTATTCCTGCAGCCATCAGACCACGAATGAACATGAGAATGGAAGCCAATGCAGGGTGGTGGAGCAGAAAGAAGGATCCTAGGTCCCAGATGACTATATAGCTACCACGCCAGCCCTTTACCTGAGTTTACTTCCTTTACCTAAGTGAGAAACTGTTAGCTAGTTTGTCATATTATTTTGGCTTTTATGTTATACAACCAAATTTAATGCTCATATATCCTTCCTATGTATGTGTGTGTGTGTACACTATTTTTAAGAAGTAAAGATACACACTGTTTTGCAACCTGCTTTTCTTTTTTCCCATGTAACAATCTTTACATGCCATTTCATTTTCTTCTACATCATCTCTAGTATAGATGCATAATATATGACAGTATGGGATATATCATAATTTATTAATAACAATCTCATATCATTGGATGTTTAGGCTCTTTTGATTTTTTCCTTTTATGAACAATATTTCAGTGAACATATTGTCAGTATCTGCATACACCTATGTATAATAAATTCCTAGTTAGAAATTGCTAGGTCAAAAGGTTTAGTACTTTAAGAAACTTTTGTTGCCCAGAAAGATTGACCAGATTTATAGTCTTCCCACCAGCAAAGTGTATGAGTGTTCATTTCCCTGACCCTTAGCATCAACACCTATATTGCTTAAAAGTGTTCATTTACCAAATTGACAGGTATAATCAACTCACTTTTGCCGGAAGTAACGCATTGAGAAAATGCCCACCATGATGATAGCAGTGCAAATGCTTGGCACCACAAATGCATTCCAATTGGCTTTACCTGAAAAATTAGCAAATTCTGGAATTGAGTTGTCTTTGATGAACATTTCAAGATACTTTTGTGTGAACTCTCTGGGCCCTACCAACAGCTCCTGGGTGACTGGGCTCAGGACCTGGGTCAAATCATTTATGTACATTCAGTTACAAACAGGACTCTGAGGCTGATGATTCTATGGCTCTAGGGAGGAGGGCAGAAGGAAACAGGGTGCAATACACAAAGCACTGGTAAATTGGGAGTTTTAAGTTCTAGTCCTGGTTTCTAACTGTTTTTAGACCCCAGTTTCTTGAACTATAATAAGTGTATGATGACGTCTACCTTGCAGGTTGTTGTGAGACTTAGAGCTGGTGTATTTAAAACAGCAGTGTATCTGAACATAGGAAGCCCTCAAGAAATGGTAGCTATTAATTTTATCAAACCATTGGAGAGGCCCTCTCTCTGCCTAGGGTCTTTGAAATTGTTCCTATCCCCTCCTATGAAAAGGAAGTGCTTCACTACTTATTGGAATCATTAATTCATCCGTTTATCAAGTACTTAACAGGTACCGGGCCCTGTTAGGTGCTAGGATGCAAGGATGAATAGGACAGCAGCTCTGCTTTCTTAAGAAGTCATGAATATAGCAGAGGAAACCTATATATAAACACGTAAACAAAAAACCACAATGCCACAGGATGCGTGTAAAAACCCAGGCATACATGAGGCAATGTGGCAGAGAACAGCACGGAAAGCTGCCTCTTGAGCAGCTCAGGAAGGTTTCACAAAAGACATGATGTTTAGGATTGAAGGATGGATAGGAGTTGGCTCAGCAGACAAGTTAGGGAAGAGCAGACTAGACAAAGGGAAGCATGGAGGGAGGAAACAGCACAACGCTTTGGGGAACTGCAAGTCTTCTGGTCTTGCTTAAGTGTATGGAATGATGAGGTGAGTGACAGGGGACAAAACTTCGGTAAATAAGGAGTTTGGATTCTAGCTTGTAGGTCCTTGGGGAACCAGTGAAAGATTCCAAGAGGCAGAATGTCAGGATTGCAGGTCTTGCAGAAAGATTCTTCTGATCAAGTGAAGGAGATGCTGGGAGGATAGGTGAGCAGTGGGGGACTGGAGGCAAGAGACAACCCCTATGAGGAATGTACTAACATGGCTGCATGGGGGAGTTAATAGAGGCAGCCTTGTTACCACTCCACTCAGTTGGCAGAATCTAACATTTCTTCATCTGCCTTCCTTCCTGGTCAGTTGAGACAAGTTTGGAGTACCACATATAGGAAGATGCTGAGTCCTTAATCCACTTTAATAGCTCACAAGTTAGCCTTCACTGGAATGCAGGGGAGATGAGAAGAGGGCTTATCAATTTTCCCAGTGGAGAGATCCTGAAAGATCAGTTTGATGCTCTATGTCACAAAGCAAGAGCAACTTGGATCATATGCAAAAAGCTTTGCCAGAGAAAACATCGTTAACCTAGCCAGTAGAAGGAAGCCTACGTTAACTGGGTCTCTTCTTCATATGCTTAAATTTAATTTAAGTAACTCAAATATGTTTGATTTGTAGTTCTGCCACTTACCACCTCTATGACCCTGGGTACTCTTTTTTTTTTTTTTTTTTAACCTTGGTTAAAAGGCACAGCAATCCCTCACTTCATTTCATATTTTGACTGCCAGGAAGTATATGGGCCAGGCACTTTACGTAGTTGTTGTAGCAAAGGTATGAAAGGACTTAACACAACGACTGGCACATCATAACCACCCGATATGCAAATAGCTGCTGCTGTTATTGATAGAATTCTCATCATTGAACAGATATTTAATGAGCAAGTACTATGTCCTGAGCACCGTTCGAGGCCTCAGGGATAGAGCTAAGCAGGTATCAGCCTCTGCCTGGCTGAATGCAGAGTTTGGCGTAGGAATCAAATATGTAATCAGTGCTGTAGTGGTTTATGAAGGAAATATCCACAAGTGCATTTGGAAGGCCTCCCTGGACGAAGAAACATTTCTTCTGAGTTTTGAAAACTGAGGAGGCACTGTTTCCAAGCAGACAGTGAAGTGGTAGGGAATGCCAGCTAAGGAAATAGCAAAGACAAAGGTATAACAGCAAGAAAGAAATTAGGGAATTAAAGAAAATCTGGTAATCTCCTTGCCAAATGTAGTGGGAGTGTACATCTGTGGAAGAATCCAGGATGGGCTTGCTATATTGAAAGCTGGGTCATACCTTGCAGGTAAAATTTCCTCTCATTTCCTTTTGGGCTTTCGCCACCAGCCGTCAGAGCTGTCATCCACAGGACATATGTCACTCTGGGCTGCAGACTGTTTATTGGATGTGAATTTCGGGAGTCCCTGTAGGGAATTTCTAAAAGGAAGATAAAAGATAAAGGAAAAAAAAAAAAAAACAGTATTAAAGGAAACGTTTGTGTGCTGGCTTTTACTCATTTTTACTTTCTAATGCCTCATTTGATTTGAAAGGAAAAAGCACATTGCTGTTTTAAAGTTGTCCTAATTTATCAGTACTTAAATCTTTAATAGGCCCTAGATACTCATAGGGAGAGGCCACACTCCACAGCATATCAAATTATCTTTTCTGTGGGAAAATCTTATCATTTTATTTTTGGAATATTTGAGCGGTAGCAACTCCTTTTATTTCCTATGATTGTAATGTTGCAAGCATTTATCAGGTATATTTGAGAATTATTGGGGGCAGAAATTAAATGTACAAATTGTTTTCAAGGTAATGGAATTATTAAGAAAGCCAAGTTTAGCATTTAATGAAATAGACACCTAAGTAACATTTATTAATGTGATTTTGCACTTTTACTTTCCTAGGCTCTGGATACTTGGCTTAAAGCACTTAATATGATGGATCTGCTTCAATTGACAAAATCATTCAAAACTAGAGCAATGGTACTTAGTTTATTTTAGCAGCCTTAAGCCTAGATTATCAGCAACTTGTGCTCTCAATACCTCTGCAGTTTCTCAACGGGGAAGATTGTGTTTTTAGAGCAATGTGCTGAGGCTGTTTTTCTCTCTGGAGAAACATGAGTGCTGGTAGCCTTTAGTAAATAGGCAATCTTCTCCTCCAGTGATCTGCTGCATGTGGGTTTTGGAGTGACATCTCAAAAGCTGGGGAGGACTGTAAAATCAAGCCAGAACTTCGGCACAAGTTCACTCTGCAGAGTTGCTCCTGAGCTGGTGATGAACACGAAAATCAGAACTCAGCACTTTGTGCCCGAACATCATATACTGGCTCAGAAACCCCCGGGAAAGTCAGATGATGCCTCTGTTTGCTGAATTTATTTTGACATTTACAAATATTTATTGAGTACCTACTTTGGACAAGACACTGAGTATACCAAACCACAGAATTTGTCTCAAAGAATTTTTGTTCTAGTTGGGAAAACAGACCCCTTCCACTCTGCCATCCCAGCTTACTATCTGGTAAGCAACAAGATGGAGCCCTGTAATATTATCTGCAATCTACCCAAAGGGGCTGGGGCCTAAGCAGATAATTTAACAGCTGTGACTATCAGAACAATTTCTTTCTATTTTACATCCTATTGAGAAGAGTACCTTGTGGAAAATTCCCAATACTACTCTAGCCTGATGAAATTGCTTGCATGGACTTAAGCTATATGATTGAGCTCAAAAAGCCCTTTTCCTTACTTCCCAAGGTAAGGTATTTAAAACTTAATTTTAGAGAGACCTTCTGCTCATCTTGCTGCAGCAAAGCATAGGTGAGCATCAGGGAATAAGCTGTCCAACTGCATAACGGCATCCTTAGCTGTGGGAGCAAAGTAGGTCGTTGGAACAGAAGGGAAGGGATTTATTTGGTTTGCTGGGCTGAAAAAGTTCATGTGTGCATGCACACACACATGTATTTGAAGAACAAAAATAGAAACTCAATTGGGGGGAGCAATAAGGAGGGTGATAGTGCCAGCAATTGAGTTTGTCAGCAAAATAGGCTGAGGTGAGTAATGGGAGAAAGAAGTCAAGAAGTCAAACAGGAAATTCTGGTCCTGCTGCCTCTGCCTGGGCTGTGATCTCTGACAGAGATAAAGGGGTCCATTCAATCCTTGTGGTCTGAAACTTTAGGCTCATGGTGGTTAAATGACAAAGGCATTTAAGGAAGTTTAGGAAGATGTGATAGCTGCCAAATAACCATCAAGAAAAACAGCTGCTCTGTTACTGAAAATGAGTTTTTACCTAAAAAGCTTCATTGGTTTAACAGAGTGTGGGGCAACAGTCATACATCTGTTATTCAACAATCACTATATTTATTAAGTGCCTACCATGGGCCTGACACTGTTGTAGGTACAGGGGAGATAATGGTGAGCAAAATTGAGATGGCTGCTGCTCACGATGTTGGAGAAGACAACTAAGCAGTGGAAAAGTATAATGTGCATTCCAGTAGAGAAGTGCACTTGGCATTGGTGGAACCCAGCAGGATCAACAAGCTTCCAGAGGAATGGTTGTATATCTGACTCATCTGTGGACCTGACTAAACTGTGATGCCTGGGCCCCACCCAGTTCCACATCTTTCCTCTCCTGCCTCGGCAGGGGTAAGTGGCTTTTTTTTTTTTTATTTTATTGTGGCAAAATATATATAACATAGTTTGTCATCTTAACCATTTTTAAGTATACAGTTGAGTGGCATTAATTACATTCACAATGTTGTGCAACCATCATCACTATCCAGAACTTTTTCATCACTCAAACAGAAACTCTGTACCTATTAAACAATACTCTCCATCCTGTCCCCTCATCCCCACCCCGACCCTAGCAAACTCCAGTCTACTTTCTGTCTCTATGAAGTTGCCTATTCTAGAAACCTCATATAAGTGGAATCATACAATATTTGTCCTTTTGTGTCTGCCTAATTTCACTCAGCACAATTCCCTCAAGATACATGTTGTAGCATGTATCAGAACTTCATTCCTTTTTATTGTTGAGTTGTAAGAGTTCTTTTTATATTCTGGATGTTAAATCCTTCTCAGATATATGATTTCCAAATATTATCTCCCATTCTTTAGGCTGCCTTTTCACTTTTTTAAGTGTCTTTTGATGCACAAAAGTTTTTAATTTTGGGAGACGATCCAAGATGGCATCAGAATAGCTCAGGCAGGGCACAGATCTCTTGCAAAATAGAGGAGAAGGTGTACAAGTTGTCTGAGGGAGGCACTTTGGGACTTTGGGGAACCCTGCAGGCCAGAAAAGTGCCACACGCATCCAAGAGGGACTGGGGCCGGGAGAGGCCAAAGGGAAACGTGAGATGATATCCCTGCAGTTGAGAACGCTGCCCATCCCCCACCCTGAGATGAACAGCCTTGGTAAAACGTGCAGCTGCACAGCCAACGGAGAGGGGAAAGGGCAGATTCCTCCCAGAGAAGAGGGAGGGTGCAGTGGAGGGCTGGCTGTGGTTTCTCTTTGGTGAATGTAACTACCATAATTTGCTAGCTCAGAAGAGGTAGTGGAAATTGAAGGATTCATCTCCATGGAAGGATTTGCCAGGGAGCATCATTTGCTGGCCAGCTGGGAAAGTGAAGGAAGACAGGCTGGTCTCTCCTGATTTTTTCCCAGGCACGGTAGACCTGATGGGCCCCATTAGTGACTCCCACAGTTTTGACTACTTAAACAGGGCAATATTAAATTTTTAGAAAAAATTAAACTAAAAATAAAAAAGAAGGCTATGAAATAAAACTACTAGGCAAGAGAGAGAAATTGATGAACAGACCAAAATCAACTTAGGCAAATGACTAGGTATCAACAAAAGATAAAAACCCACACTAAAAAACAGGGAGATATGGTTCAGTCAAAGGAACAAGCCAAGAATCTAGACGAGACTCAGGATTTAAGACACCTAATAAATGATGTTCAAACAAACCTTAATCAATTTAAGGAGATGAAGGAAAATATGACTAAAGAAATAAAGGATATTAAGGTGACAGTGTGAGCATAAAGAACAATTTGAAAGCCTGCAAAAAAAGTAACAAAGCTATGGGAATGAAAGACACAATGGATGAGATTAAAAATTATTAGAGGGGGAAGTGCATGTGGCTCAAGCAGTTGGGCTTCCGCCTACCACATGAGAGGTCCTGGGTTCAGTTCCCAGTGCCTCCTGAAGAAGGCGAGCTGGCGTGGAGGGCAGGCACAGTGAGCTGACACAACATGATGATGCAACAAAAGAGACACAAAGAGGAACGACAATGAGATACACAATAAACCAGGGAGCTGAGGTGGCTCAGGTGATTGAGCACCTCTCTTCCACATGGGAGGCCCCAAGTTTGGTTCCCAGTGCCTCCTAAAGAGAAGATGAGCAGACACAGAGAGCACACAGCAAATGGACACAGAGATCAGACAGTGACCACAAACAACAAGGGGCAGGGGATAAATAAATAAAATAAATCTTTAAAATATATATATATATATATGTTAGAGGGAAGCAAATGTGGTGCAACAAGTTGGGTGCCTGCCTACCACATGGGATGTCCTGAGTTTGGGTTCCAATGCTTCCTAAAGAAGAAGAGCAGATGCAGCACCCGCTACAATGAGCTAGATGCCACACCCACCGCAATGAGCAGATGTCATAAGCCAGCAGATGCCGCAGCACACGGGGAGCAGATGTGGCTCAGGCTGTTGGGCATTTGCCTCCCATGTGGGAGGTCCTGGGTTCAGTTCCCGGGGTCTCCTGGAGAAGATGAGCAAACAATGAGCAGACAGAAGAGAGAACCATTGGGGGGGGGGCGTTAAATTTTTTTAAAAAGTTTATTAAATTAAAAAAAAATATTAGAGGCATGTAACAGAAGATTTGAAATGTTAGAAAAATGAATAAGTGAATTCGAAGATAGGACATTTGAAAAAGATAGAAGAGGCAGAGAAAAGAATGCAAAAAACTGAACAGGATCTCAGGGAACTGAATGTCAACACAAAACATGCAAACATATGTGTTATAGGTGTCCCAGAAGGAGAAGAGAATGGAAAGGGGGTGGAAAGAATATTTGAGGAAATACTGACTGAAAATTTTCCAACCATTATGAAAGATATGAATATCAGTATTCAAGAAGGATGACATACCCCAAACAGAATAACTCCTAATAGACCTACTCTGAGACCTCTGCTATTCAGATTGTCAAAGTCCAAAGATAAAGAGAGGATTTTGAAAGCAGGAAGAAAAAAGCAATGTATTACTTACAAGGGAGGCTTAATTAAGTGCCAATCTCTCTTGAGAAACCATAGAGGCAAGTAGGCAGTGGTATGATATATTTAAGGTACTGAAAGAGGAAAAACTGCCAGCCAAGAATTCTTTATCTGGCAAAACTATCCTTCAGAAATGAAGGTGAGTTTAAAGTCTTTACAGACAAACAAAAACAGAGAGAATGTTACCAAGAGACTGGATCTACAAGAGATATTAAAAGGTGTGTTACAGCCTGATAGGAAAAGACAAGGGAGACAGCCCTGGAGAAGAGTGTGGAAATGAAGAACATAAGTAAAAGAAACTGAATGGGTTAAAAGACAGACAATAGTAAGATATGACAACAGAAAGCCAAGGAATAAAATGGACAAAGTGAGTAACATTTTTAAAGCAGTAACGCTGACTGTTAATGGATTGAACTCCCTAGTTAAAGGCATAAACTGATACAATGGATAAAAAAACATGAGCCATCTATTTGTTGTCTACAAGAGACTCATTTTAAACTCAAGGACACAATCAGGCTGAAAGTGAAAGGCTGGAAAAAGATATTCCACGCTAATAGAAATAAAAAAAAAGAGTGAGTGTAGTGATACTATTATTGGATAAAATAGATTTTAAATGCAAAACTGTTATGAGAGATGAAATAGGTTACTATATATTAATAAAAGGGACAATTTACCAAGAAGAAATAACAATAATAAATATTTATGCACCTAACATAGGTGCCCCAAATTACATGAGACACACACTGGCAAAACTGAAGGGAGAAACAGATGTCTCTACAATAATATTTGGAGACTTCAACACTCCACTCTCAGCATTAGATAGAACATCTGGACAGAAGATAAATAAGGAAACTGAGATCTTGAATAATATGATAAATGAACTAGACCTGATAGACATTTATAGAGCATTATACTCCAAAAGAGCAGGATATACATTCTTCCCAAGTACTCATGGATCTTTCTCCAGGATAGACCATATGTTGGGACGTAAGTCAGATCTCAATAAATTAAAAAACATTGAAATTATACCAAAAAAACTTTCTTTGATCATAATGGAATTAAGTTGGAAATTAATACAGTTGGAAAAAGGGAAAATCCACAAATATATGGATATTGAACATACACTCTTAAATAATAATCATGGGTTTAAGAAGAAATTACAAGAGAAATCAGTAAATACCTCAAGACAAATGAAAACGAGAAGACAACATACCAAAATTTATGGGATACAGCAATGGTAGTGCTGAAAGGGAAATTTATAGCCCTCAATGTTTGCATTAAAAAAGAAGAAAGAGCTAAAATCAAAGACCTAACTGCACACCTGGAGGAATTAGAAAAATAACAGCAACGCAATTTCAAAGCAAGCAAAAGGAAAGAAATAATAAAGATTAGAGCAGAAGTAAATGAAATGGAGGAAAAAATAGAGAAAATCAGCAGAACTAAAAGTTGGTTCTTTGAGAAGATCAACAAAATCGATAAACTCTTAGCTATAATAATAAAGAAAAAAGAGAGAAGATACAAATAAAATCCCAAATGAGAAGGGTGACATTACCACTGTCCCAGCAGAAATAAAAGAGATCATAAGGGGATATACTATGAACAACTGTATGCCAACAAACTAGAAACCATTGATGAAATGGACACATTTCTGGAAACACATGAACAAACCATGCTGTCCCTAGAAGAAATAGAAGACCTCAACCAACCAATCACAAGTGAAACAAAGTGAAACAGTCATCAAAAACTTTCCCAAAATGAAAAGTCCAGGATCAGATGGCTCCACAGGTAAATTCTACCAATCATTTAAAGAAGATCTAATACCAAACTTGCTCAAACAAGAACACTACCAAACTCATTCTATGAAGCTAACATCACCCTAGTACCAAAGCCAAATAAAGATAAAATGAAGAAAGAAAATTACAGACCAATTTCTTTAATGAATATGGATGCAAAACTCAACAAAATACTTGCTAATCGAATCCAAAAACATAAAAAAAAAAAAAAAAGTATACATCTTGATCAAGTGGGCTTTATACCAGGTATGCAAGGATGGTTCAACATAAGAAAATCAATCAGTGTAATACACCACATTAATAAATTGAAGAAGAAAAATCACATGATCATTTCAATTGATGCAGAAAAGTCATTTGACAAAATACAACATCCTTTTTTGATAAAAACACTCCAAAAGATAGGAATAGAAGAAACTTTCTCAATATGATAAAGTGAAAAACCCACA
>JAQZBX010032882.1:12470-25748 GCA_029593785.1 Cabassous unicinctus | reverse complement strand
CTTTTGATGCATAAATTATGTATCATTTATTTTGTTGAGGGGCCTCTGATTCTCTCTCTCTCTCGCTCTCTTTTTTTTTTTTTCCATTATTATGAACAATGTTGCTGTGAACACTCTGGGATGAGTCTCCTGGCACCTGTGTCAGGTGTTTCTCCAGACGAGGGCATATGCCTAAGAGTGGAATTGTTCAGTCATAGGGTAACGTGCCTCTTTGGCGTTCTCAGATTATGCAAAGTTACTTTCCAAAGTTGTTAGGCCAGCATACACGTGTGCAGGCAGGGGGAGAATGAGGGTCACTGTCACGCAGCATCTGACCAACACTTAGTGTGGGCAGACTTTTGATTTTACTTTTTCCAGCTCAGGCAGTAATAAAATCATATTCTATTGTGGTTTTCCTTTGCATTTCCCTGATACCTCATGCAATTGAGCATCTTTTCACATGTTTATTGGCCATTGGGGTTTCCTCTTCTGTAAAATGTCTTTTGTTGATTCCTTTTGCCCATTTTTCTATTATGGTGCTTCGAGTTTTATTTATTTTGAGGACTTTTTCTTATGTTCTGGGGACTAATTGTCCTCTGATTTTCTAGATGTTGTTTTAGTTTGCCAAAGGGCTGCTGATGCAAAGTACCAGAAATGTGTTGGCTTTCATAAAGGGTATTTATTTGGGGTAAAAGCTTATAGTTCCAAGGCTTTGAAAAGTCCAGCTCAAGGCACCCTAAGAGGTGCTTTCTCACCAAGGTCAGCTGCCACATATTGAAGCAAGGTGGTGGGCGATCTCTGCCTGGTCTCTGCTTTTCCCTCTGGGTTTCCTGTCTCAGGTTCAGCTGCTCCGTTTTCTTCCCAGTTTTCGGCTGCAAGCTGGCATAGGCCTTGTCTCTTTCCGGCCCTCCTGTATCAGTCTCAGCTGTTCTGCTCTCTTTCCAAGGTCAACTCTGAGCTATCAGGCATATAGCAGGGCATGAGCTGCTCTGTGGGCCCAGCCTCTCAGGGGCTTTGTGCTTAAGCAATCCTCTGTCTCACATTGCAGAATCAAAAATATGCCTATTCCCTTTTTCCTCATCTGTCTGTCCATGTGAGTCCGTTTATATCAGACCCAGCAAGGGGGCGGGGACTCAACCTGAGTCATGCCTCACTGACGTAGTGCAATAAAAAGCCCTCCAACAGTATTAACAGGTAATCTAATCAAAGGCCCCACAACTGAATTGAATGCAATCAAAGGGTATCTCACCCAGAGGAATAGATTAGTTTACAAACATAATCTTTCTTTTTTCGGGGATTTATAAAATAATCTCAAACTGCCACAGATTTCTAGTTGGCTTCCTGCCTTTAGTCTTCCTTTTTCTATTCATCCGGCCAGCCAGCCATTCTTAATACTCAGCTACCAGTCATCTCAATTTAGCTGTTCTGGTTATTCATATATTTCTTAAACATCCAACTTAATTTTAGAAATCCTTTAGTTCCCCTCTAAAATATTGCTGATCATAAATAAATTAAAAACACATTTTCAGTATTTTTTCAACAGTAAGTTCCATTGCACATATTTCAGGCAAAGCATTTTGTCAGTCAGTGGCACAATAAATGTTTATAACAATGCTCTCAACCTTGGCTCCACAATAGAATCACTTGGCGCTTTAAAAAACTGTGATGTCCAAGTGGTGCCCCAGACCAATTTAATTAGAATCTCGGGGACAGGGGACAGGGGGAGGAATGGACCCGGGAGTCATTCTTTTATAAAACTCTACAGAGGGGCCGGATGTGGCTCAAATGGTTGGGCATCCGTCTGCCATATGGAGGGACCTGGGTTCGATCCCCGGGACCTCCCGGTAAAATAAAAAATATATACAGAAGGTGCATGGGCTGCCAGGCTCTGTGTGCCGATGAGCCGCCGTGTGCCGGTGAGCCGCCAGGCCCCGGGAGCCATGCAGCAAGATGATGACGTAACAGGAGAGAGACGCAGGGGAGAGACAAGATGAGATGCTCCGAAAACCAGGACCCAAGGTGGCGTAGGTGGCAGAACACCTCTCTCCTACATTGGAGGTCTCCAGGATCGAATCCTGGTGAAGACTGGAGGAGAAGAGATGGCAGGAAACAGACAATGGAGAATTGCCCAGCAAATGGACACAAAACAGCAAATGGGGAAGGGGGGGTTTAAAATGGATAAAGTAAATAAATAAATCTTAAAAAAAAAAACACACAAAAAAACTCTACAGATGATTCTGAAGCTGAGAGCGGTTGGTTTATAGACTGCTTATTACATTCAGGGCACTCTGCAAATTAGGGATAGCACTAATGCAGTGTTTCCCAAGTTGGTTTGCGAGTAGCCATCACCTGGAGCCCTTATTACAAAATACCTATTCCTAGGTGTCGCCGCTGTAGACTTTGACCAGTGGGTTTGGTAAGGAGCAGGAATTCTGTATTTCTAATGAGCACCTCACCTGATTCTTAACAGACATGGTTAGGAAACTGTGTCAAAGCTGGAGAAACTGTGGAATCTTTGGAATAGTAGTATAGAAGGTAACTGCAGTTCATAAGATTATTAAAGTTTTAATTTTGAGTTAAAAAAAAAAATGCTGGTTCCTGTTATCCTTTATAAAATATACGTTCTGTGAAGCCAGCTTGGGATAAATTCAGTGCACAGATGTTGGAGAAGCCCCAGCTGTGTTGAATTTGAAATCTTCTGTTTTCGTGCTCTCTCTAACCTCACCAGTGGATAGTAACTCATCTCAGAGACGCTCTCGTTAGGAACTCGGGAGATGTGATTTCCCTAGGAACCAAGATCTGTGTATTGTAAAGAGTCTCTAGGATTCAGAGTTGTTTGTTTTTTCCAGCCTGAAATCTCTTGGGGGGGATTGTTGAAGTTGGATCCCTCGTAAAGATCATATGAAAAACACAAAGCGAGGTGTCAGGAAATGGAATTCCACATACATCCAGTTGCCACGTTTGGTGTCAGCACCATTGTTTTCACAGCTTACATTTCTTCCTCCCAAATAGCATTTGGGCCGTAAGAAGATGTTTCCCAAGTCAGCCAAGCTGTTGACTTTGAGGCATGCAATGCTTGGAAGAAACGTGGTGAATCTGACAGTTTAGATATTGGGTAACAACACCAAACTGAAAACACATGTCAGCCCCCTTGTGATGTGGCGAAGTTCCAGCTCTCCATTCCCTGCACGTTGGAAGTTCATGCTAAAGAATCCTTTTGAAATGTCCAAGAATTTTTATTTTCACGTGACAATGCTCTATTTGAGGGTGGATTGTTGGAACGATAAAATATGGCAAAGTTATTTAGTCCCTCTTGCTGAGTTTTGAATTTGTAAAGACTTCAGGGCATTAAATTTGGTTTTTCAAAGTAGAAATAGCTTTTTTTTGTTTCTGATGATTTAAGATGACTTAATTCAAGGTGTTGGGGGCCACGGTGTGTGGGTACAATATTCTCCTAAGGGTGCTGATCCTTTGGTGATAGGATAGGGATTGGGCAGTTCTCTGCAAAACTGAAATGTTCCCAGCGTTGAAGATGAGAGTGGTTCCAGAAACACATGTGCTCTTGGAAGCTTGTCATGTTTCCTTTTAGAGAGAAATTCGGAATGAGTACAAATGACAGATGTTGGTTTAAGAAAACCTGAGAATTTACTTCTGGGCTCATTTAAATAGAAAAGAATGCTGAAGAATCCAGACCATCCTGAAATAGACCAGGGGAAGCCTGGAAAGCAGTGTGGACAAAGGTGGGCGCCCTCGAGGACACTGGGACGAGTGACGTCATTCGTTTCTCTCAGTGACTTTGAGTCCTGACCTTGGTTCAGGTATGAGCAAGATTTTCCCGGAGCGAGGTGCTAGTGCCTCTCCTTAAGAAGCTCTGTGGTGAAGGGAGCCTTTGTCAAAAGTGGTTTTCCATCCCCGGTGTCTAGAACAGGCCTCAGCACATGGGGAGTGTTTACGCTTTTTGTACAAGTCATTCATTTTCCAGGCCTGGAGTGTCCCAGCCATTTCAGGCATGACGGAGTGAATTTTCTTCTCTTTTCTCTCTTTCCTCTCTTTCTAGTGTTCAAAACTGCTTTCGGACACAAGCGTCATTCAGTTCTACCCAAGCAAATTTGTCCTCATCACCGACATACTTGACACATTTGGTAAGTATCAGTCATACTCATCCGAGGTCTAGGGAATAGGTTTGTTTTGTCAGGTGTTGGTGGTAGAGTTGCTTTGAGACAGGTTCTGTTGTGGGTTAAATAACTAGGTCTGTGACAAGGGAGCCCAGATTCCCCGCACGCCCATTAACAAGGACACCATTGCTGAAAGCACCTTTCGTTCTTCTTTTCCTAACCCTCTGATCGGCTAAGTAGAGTGGGTGCGTGAAGTGGGGCGAGCTGGGGGCACACGCCCCAGCTACCCTCACTGGTCATTTGCTGTCTCAGCATCTAGAGCTCCCTTTGCTCAGAACTATACTTAGCATCTCTTCCCAGCCCCTTTCCCTACCCCCAGTGGGTCTCCGTCTCAGGGAATGGCACCACCACATACCTGTTTTCCAAATTGGAAATCTGAGAGTCTTCTCCCTTGCGTAAAGCCCCACGTCCAATCCCTCCCCAAGTGCTCTCAGTTCAGCCTCCTAAATGTCTTCCAGTTAGGTCCATTTTTCTGTCTTCACTGCAGAAACCTTAGTCTAAGTCACAGCCCTTAGTATCACACCTGGATAACCGTTATGGCTCCTGAGATCTTCCCGCATCGTTGGGGCTGCCCCTCGTCCACCCTCACACTGCAGGCAGGGTGGCCATTGGGAGCCCTGGGGTCTAGGTAGAAGACAACCACCTGGAGTCCCCCTGGAGGGGCAGGAGGCCCCTGTGCTGCTTGGTGGTAGTCGGTTGAGCCAAAAAATTGTGCCATTCACACTTGCCCAAATTGTGCAGCCCTCCAGGCTGTACTGGTGTTTCAGCAGTGAGGCACCCCACACGAACTAGGAAATACCGTGCGGATCAGAACAGAAGTCCTGCATTGTCCAAGAGAGACCAGTGGACTCTTGTCTGTATCCCATTGAAAGATCTCATGTGTCCAGGGGAAAATGTCAATCAGACAGACCCATTTAATTCTGTGCATCCCAGTCCTGTCCAGGAAACCAGGGGTCTGAGTGTATTAGCTAGAACAAGTGCCAGGAAACCTAAGTCATACTGGTCTTAGAAGAGGGGTATTTATGGGTGTATGCTGCAAAGTTCAGGGGTAGTTCCAGCTTCAGGCACAGCTGGGTCCAGGAACTCAAACAATATCTTTAGGACCTTGTCTCTTTCTAGTACTTTCCCTTGGGTTGACTTCACTCTTAAGCTCTATGAGGTGGCTTCAGCTTCTGTCAGCTTTACTGCTGGTGGTCTAAGGGCAAGGGAGGAGCTTTTTCTGAGAATTCCAACAAAGTCCTAGAATTCCATCTCATTGGCTTGGCTTGGATCTCATGTCAACCTCTGAGCCAGTTGTGGGATCCGGGGGGTGAAATATGCTGCTTGTCCAGGCCTGGGTCACCCTAAAAGGAAAAGGGCAGTGCTGCTGCGAGAAGAAAGGGGAACGGATACTGAATGGGCAAAAGGAGGAGATGTCCTCACCAAGTGGGGCCTGTCGCTTCAGATGGCCCCGAGAGGGCGCCAGCATTCAAGCAGGCACTGGGGATGTGTCAGTAAGCAAGAGACACAAATCTCTGCCTTTGTGGTGCTTGGTTCCAGTAAGAAAGCATTTACGGAAGAAAGAAAGAAACCTGATTGTGTGTTAGATGGTGGTATGTGCTATGGAGGAAAAGACAGAGTAGCGCAGAGTGAGGGGAATTGGGGCACCTGGGACTCGGGGACTCTGGGTAGGAGGCCGTCACGGTGCTTCAGGTGAGAGATGCTGGTGGCGTGGACCGGGGAGAGGTGGTCAGGAGTTGGAGGGCTGCATCAGGCTCTCAGGAGAGACACCAAGCCCTGTGCCACTCTTGCCTCGATTTGTCCTCGCACTTAGCTGGCCGTCGGACCCAAGGGCGTCGGTCGGGGAGAGGGGCTGGTGGCTGCGCCTGGTTCTCCTGGCAGCTCTGTGTCTCGTGGTACATGAACACGTTGGCCCTCTGCTTCCCCTCACCAGCCTCCTGCAGGTTCCTTTTACATGAGTCAGCAGCCTGAGTGAGATCCAGTTTCTGCCCTGTGAGCCTGGCGGTGCTTTCACCCTGCGAGAACTTCGAGCAGCCACTCTGCCAGCCCCTCTTGCCGGTGCCCCACTGCCTGTATCATACCTCGGCAGGCGGGAGGTAGCACAGAGGCCTGCCATCATTGCTGTACCCCACAAACTAGCTGGGCTGGGAGTTGGGGATAAGAGCGACAAACCCTGGACAAATGGTGTCCTCATGCTTTACACATAGGAGTCACTTTGTCTTCGTAATGGCTCTGGGAGGTAGAGTCTGTTATCATCCCCACTTTATAGATATGGAAACTGAGGCACAGAGAGGTAAAGTAGCTTGCCCAAGGTCATGCCGGTAGTGCATGGCAGAGCTGGGATTCCGATTTGGGTCTTTCTGTAGTCAAAGCACCTGCTATGTTTCTCTCATACTTTGCTCATGGGGGAAGTTTCATACTCTGTGAAAAGGACAGATGTGTCTACCTTGGACCCAACAGTTTCACCTCTGGGAATTCATCCCATTTGTAATAGCAGAAGATTGGAAACAACCAAGTGGCTGTCAGTAGGGGACCAGTTAAGAAGATTAGAGTGCATCTGTACGATGGAGTGCTCTGGGGCTCTTAAGAAAAAGTGAGGCTGCGTCTGCACGTGGAGAGGGAAAGAGCCCCAGGATGTGTTGCTGTGTTGGGGACTGAATCAGGTCCCCATCAAGGCAAGTCCAAATCTGGGGGAGTGAACCCACGTGTAGGCAGGCCTTTTGAGGACGTTGTCCTCAGTTCGGGCGTGGCCACGCTGAATCAGGGTGGGTCGCAGTCAGTGCTTGCAGGAGCTGTGGTGACATTCAGTGCAAAAGTCAAAACGCAGAACAGTGTTTAGAGTTTATTATTGTTTTGAGTAAGGAAGAAGGAGAAATGTGAATTCCTGTTCATATGCACTTGCATTTGCCTAGAGAAACATCAGGCTACCCAAGAAACCAAATGCGGCTGCTTTTCAGGGGGTGGTCAGGGCGGTGGCTGAGAGAGAAACTTTCCACTCAGTACCTTCTGCTGTCTTTTTGAATTTTGAGCCATGGGAATGTTTCACCTATTCAAAACCAAACATTCCCACCAAGAACCTGCTTTCAGCACTCTCCAGAATCCTCTCTTCCCCTTTCCTGCCATGGAATGGTGTTCGCCTAGATGCCATTGTTTGGCTCTGTTGGGAATAATAATCCTCAGTCTGCAGGTGCTCAAGGAGATTTTGTTCTGCTCTGGGGCCAGTGAGCACTTTCCACTTTCTGAAAAAGGAGTGGGCCCCCGCCTGGCTCGGGTGGGGGTCTGAAGCTCTGTCATTCCTCTCCTCATGGTAGTTCAGGGCCAGGCGTTGGGCTGGCTGTTGGCCCAGTTGACAGAAGGGGTGGAAACATCTCGCTCTGCTGGGACGTAGGGCACCGCGGAGCATCTGCAGAGACTGAAGCGCCTGCTGGGGCTTCCGTTGGCTGTTCACTAGCTGCACCAAGGCCAGAGGGCGGCTCTGGAGTCCTGCCTGGGCGCCACGCCTGCCTCTCCTCCTTCGGAGTTGTGTGCACTTGAGCCTTAGGCTCTTCCCCTGTAAAATGGGGGTGACAGACCCCGTCCCCAAGGGTTTTGGGAGAGAATTAAGTGAGAAAATGCAAGGGGAGCATATTATGTATTTCCTCTTCTAAGAGCTGGCTGGTGGGACCAGAGTAAACAGCTTTGAACAGAGCCTGGCATAGAGTGTGCAGAAAACGTCATTGTTGTCATTTGCTTATTTGTGTCAGTGTCCTTGATTTATAAGAAAGTGTGTCAGGGCAGGAAAAAGATTTAGAATCCGGTATGATGTATACAAGCAGTTGTCCACTAGGTTACCAAAAGAAGAATACACCAGCCAAGCTCCTGCGGCCCAAAACGATTTTGTGGTTCAAGGCCCCTGATACTATGAAGGTGAAATATAAAAATTGTTATTTTTGCTTGTTTGCCTAAGAAAGCTAGTTTTAGAGAAGTGGCAAGGGAGTGAAGGCATTTTGTGCTCCAGAGTCCACTGGCTGTCCCTGGGAGGAGAGAAGCTTTGCCGCCACACAGCGCGGTCTGCTGAGGTAGAATTGCCTGCAGTGCTGGTCCTGGCCTACATGGTCATCATGGGGACACCTCTCTCTGCATCTGGCATGGCTGGGTGGGGAGCCGTGACCCCAGGGAATGAAAGCCCTTCCTGCCAGGTGTTCTCTGAGGCCTCCTGAACCTCTAAATTGACCCAGTGATTTAGATCAGCGGTTCTCAGCCTCAGCTGCACATTGAAATCACATGGGGAGCTCGAAAAACTCCCGCTGCCCAAGTGGCACCCCAGACCCTTTATATCAGAACCTCTGAGGACCGACAGACACAAACACATTATGCAGCACCCCAGGCTCAAGCCATGTTTGAGCACCACTGGCCTGAGGAAGGAGGAAGGCTTGTGGCCGCTTCCAGAGACCCCACACCCGCCTCTTGTCTCACACTCAAGGAAGATTTTCGCTTAGAGACCCGCCGGCGCCTGCCTGAATCAATGGTTCTCGCACTTGAGTGTGTCTAAGAGTGACCTAGTGAGCTTATTAAAAATTCAGCTTCCTAGTCCTCACCCCCAGCAGTTCTTTTTCAGTAGCTCAGCGGTGGGTCCCCTGGAGGTGCATTTTGAACAGGCATCTCTAGGTGGTTGCAATGCCCACACTTGGAGAGGCACCCGGGTGGCACCTCACAGCCTGCCCAGCTTCCTCTGCCTAATGTTAGTACTGTGCCATTTCCCGTCCGTGTCATTTGGTCCTAAGTTCTTTTGCCAGAAATGGTCCTTATAACTTCCCTGTCTCTTTTTCCATGTATTGCCCTGAATGATGGGTTTATGAAGGAAAAGAAAAGAATCATGTAAGTGGAGGAAAATGCTTCTGAAAGTGAAGGTGATTTGGAAGGGTCCAAGAAAATGAACAACTGTCATTTTTATGCCCTGATTATTGATAGCCTATTTCAAAATACATGCACAGGATAAATGAAGGTTTTTTTTTTTGTCAGGGGTCAGCAGGCCAAATCCAGCCTACCTACCTGTTTTACTTTTTTCCTGCCCACCGATTTTTTGGGACCCAGTGAGGCCTGTTTGTTTACCTGTTGCCTATGGCAGCTGCCCAGGGAGAATTGAATCGTTGCATCAGTGCCCTGTGACCTAAAATATGTTCATCCATCCATCCTTCAAAAATTTTTGAATACCTACTATGTGCCCGGCACTATTGTAGGTACTGGGGATACATCAGTGAACAAAACAGACATAAATCTCAGTCCTTGGGGAGCTCACATTCGAGTTGAATCTCAAATTCCAGTGCTTCTAGGGAACCAGGCAGGCCATGTAAACAAGTGAAACAGGTGAGTGATGAGAGGCGATACGGGGCAATGGAGACTGTGGCAAACTAGAGTATTTGTACCATTTCAAGGGTTCACAGTTACCTTGTAGGAATATAGACCCGTTTTGGGGGGGTGGGTCATGTCTTATTGAAGAAGCAGGAAATCCGGTTTTCCTGTTACTTCTCCCAATATTTACCTATCATTAACTAATTCAAAATATGTTAAAACACCGTCAGGGCCACTGCCGTGTGGACCAAACGAAATGGGTTGTGATGGGACTGGGAAGCTGCCCACTTGCAGCCTCTGGCCTAGAATATAATGCAGACCATTCTTGGTTGAGTGAATGGAGATGCCTGAGACTCCTCTGGCAATGTGTTTCAGTTCAGAATCTAAAGGATAGAACAATCATTTCCCTGCCTCTCTTAGGGAAAGTGAAATTCTCTTTTAAATTCAATCAAAAGGAAAAGAAACCTTGTTTAAAATATCTGCCACTAGGTGGCAGCAGACTATCACAAGTTAAAGCACGCCTGGGCCACCGCGTCTGTGTGTCTAATTAACAAAGGTTTATTTAGTGTGTGTTCCTGAAGGTGGGACACTAATGCCCTTTGTGTTTTTCCCCACAGGAAAGTTAGTGTACGAGCGCATCTTTTCCATGTGTGTGGATAGCCGCAGTGTCTTACCAGGTAACTTTGGCTTCATTCTGCCCTGGAGTTGGGATTAGAAGGTTGATATAAAGTCACCTTGATATATGCTAGATTGAGTCCTGATAACAGTTTTTGTTTGATTTTTGAGTGTAGAGGGGAGCATGTTAAAAGAAATATCTTTACAGCTTTCTGATCATCTCTGTCTTCGAGCAACATTTGAAGGTTTAAAAACAGCCCCAGCTGGGAATTTGGGCAAGTCACATGAATCTGCAAGAGTGAACAATTCGATTCAGATGGACTTTCACACCAAATTATTTTCCTCTGCCGATTAACATTTCTAATAGTTTTCCTGTGTGTTTTTCCTAAGCAGCAAATAGCTTTAAAAAAAAAACACAACTATATATATGTGAACAATGTCAAATAAATCAATAGTAACAGATGCTTTAAATCTATGGTGTATACCCAAGCGATGTTTGCATTAAATTTATGGCCAATTTTAAATTCTCAGGAGGTTGTAATGGAGCAACTACTTTATGAATTCTTATCATTTTTTTTGGTCACGTAAATGATAATGATGATGCATGTGGCAACGTGGAGCTCTTGGCAGCAGTTTCTTTTTCCTTTAATCTGTCCTTTTAGCTTCTCTTTCTAGCACTGCCAAAAGGAAACCTCCTCATCTGTACAGAGCTAGGGCCACCAGCTTGTCCCACCTTCACTTCACTTCTGCCTGCTCCTGGCAGTGGCGTTTCTGCAGAAGAGATGGTCCCAGCAATAATAACTCACAATTGGCCATCTGTTATATCTATCTCTGTCTATTTAATGTGCACATTTCTCAGAAATTAAGAGACAGAAATCCATAGACTTTTAGGGCTAGAAGACCTCTTGGGAATCTTATTATACTTGGGCCAGCCAAGTACCGGATAGCCAAGGATTGGCCCAAGGCCCTGCTGCCAACTTGCAAAAGCTTTACTCTTAGCTCTGACCCTTCTCTGTCCAGTGCAGTGGCCACTGGCCACATGTGGCTCTTGAGCACTTGATATGTGGCCCCCTCAGATTGAGATGTGCTGTGTTTTAAAAACACCAGATTTCGAAGACTTGGTACAAATAAAAGATTGTAAAATATCTGACTTAAAACTTTTAAAAATATCAGTGACATGTTGACGCAACAATATTTTGGATGAGTTGGGTTGAATCAAATGTATTATTAAAGTGAATCTCACCTGTTTCATTTTATCTTTTTTTAACATGGCTACTGGAAAATTTTAATTTGCGCTGGTGGGTTGCATTCTGTTTCTGTGGGACGGCGCTGCTTTCTCCAGTCCCATGATGAGGGTTTTTAACAGCTCATCCCATGTTCTAGGATTGAGAATGGGAAGTAATGAGCCTGGAGAGGTGGGCAGGAGCCAGCCAGATTGGAAAGGCCTTCTCTGCAGGCTTAAGGGGTTTTTTGGAAATGTAGATCCATTTATGTGATTTACAGTCATCAACTGGTACTCTGTGTATTATACCCGCAACAGTGCACTCTGCTCAGCCTGCAGGCAGAATTAAACCCAAATAGGTTTTTTCATTGGCAACAACCATATATATTTTTAATGCTTCTTGATAACAGGCTCTACCTCTTCCTCCAGTTTTAAATCTGACTACTTAAAATATTCCCATTACCTGCCTGGTGCGCAAAGATGTTTGCATTTGCGCCTACTGCAGCCATTTCCCTTCATTCCCAGTTGTCACTATACAAACAAGATTTTAGTGTCATCACAGGAAATATTACTAATGACTTACTCCCTACCCAAACTTCTCAAGGTTAAAAATGAAAAGGTCTTTTTTTTTTTTTAAGATTTATTTATTTATCCCCCCACTTTGCTGCTTGTGTTTTACTGTGTCCATTCGCTGTATGTTTCTTCCATGTCTGCTTATCTCCCCCTTGCTGTGAGGTCCTGCTGCATCAGCCCACCGCGCCACGAAACCGGGGCCTCCCATATGGTAAATGGAAGCTCTATCCATTGAGCCACACCCGCTTCCCTGAAAAGGTCTTTTTTTATTCACATCCAGCCCTTGCTTAATATTTTAATTAGTACTTTTTGTTATTAAAATTCTTCCCTCCCCAAATGTCTTTATTTACCTTGAGTGATGGAAATCAGCTTTTTGTTTTCTTGAAAATAATTTCTTCATTTTTCTCTCCTCATAGTTAAAATCTTCATTTGCATGTGCTTTCTCTGGTTCCAAGAACCTGAGAGGGAAAGGGACAGAATTTTTTTAAAATGTCAGTGACCTTGGGGACAACTCTTAACTATAATCATGAAGAAAGCCATTGAAATCTACTGTGCAAATTCTGCCTAAAGAAATTATTCATTAAGAGAAATATGGTGGCATTTGAACTCATTCTTTCCATTTGAATCAAGCTCCAACTGGTGATTTTAATATCTGAGCCCTTTGCCTTTGGGAGTTTTAGCCAAGGTATGACCCTTGGGAGTTTAGGGAGATGCCGGTGTCTTTTGGGTTCATGAAAAGAGCACACTACCAGATAAATTTTTTTCCCCCAGCATTTCTTAATCTCAGCATATTTTTCAAGAAGCCATTACTCCAAGTGATAAAATAATTTTATTTCCAGCTTGGGAGAAGTAGTCTGGATTTATTGTATTGTGGTTGTAATCCTAAACTGTTTGCGTTCCCATCTTCAGTTCCCCCCCTGGCTGATAGAGACTGCATCTCTGTGTCCTTATCTGACCTGGCCTTTTAGGCACCTATTAGCTAAGATGATGTCACATCCCTATAAGCACTGTTATGTAAAGAGACCTTGGGCTGCTAGGGTAAGAGACTTGGCAAGTAAAAGAGCACTAGACTCCTTGGTATCCTTCTCTTCCTAAAATATCCACAGTTCAGGGTTGAAAACAGCACTGAAAAAAAAAAAAAAGTGGGAACTAAAAGGAACATCCCTGCTTTTTGTTACATCAAAGTCTCTTCTTAATTAATTTCCAAATTCTGAATTCATTCTCCATGTATCAACCCAAGTGCTAAAGCATAGATCATGTCATGCTCAAAACCCTTCAGGGACTTCCAGGTGCACCTAGAAAAACTCTCAAACTCCTCACCAAGGCTGCAACCCTGTGTTACTTGACTTGTGTAGCCTCTTTTTTTTTTTTTTTTTTTTTTTT